>VYYI01000117.1:0-49578 GCA_021029175.1 Bilobella aurantiaca | reverse complement strand
CAAATGAATTTGAATTGTCGGATAGGATTTGGGCGGATAGGGATTGGATTGAGTTTGGATAGCTTTTCAAATGCATCCGCCTACTGAGCTATGAATTACAAAAAATAGCTGGAAATAGGAGAGACTGGAGAAGGTACCCTTTGAATTCCAGTTTTCTGACTCGCCTGGACATCGGAGGGACTTGAGTTACGACTCCCAGTTGCCAAAAAGGGATTTTAATTGCTGAGACTCAACTTGTTTAGTGCTTTCGGCCCTATGCGTAGCTAAAAGTGTTAACTTTAATTATAAGTCGTTTATGGAAGGGTGGACTTTAAATATCTGGATTTTGTTGCTCAAGGGCTCAACTTTAAAATATTTTGTGGAATAGAATGGGAAAGTGATTTGGGCCTTCATGGCCTTCAAAAACTTGATTATGTTTAGGCATTAAATTTATAACATTCATCTACACATTCAAAAACGGAAAAGTGGAAAATAAGAAAGAAAAAGTAATAAAATTTCGGGAATAACCGAGCAATTTTTGCAATGTGAAAGGTATAAAGTGATCTACTTTGCAATATTGTTTTCAAATTTATAATTAAGACGAATAATTATGCTGTATAAAATGCAATATTTTAATATTGGAAGATATCCTGTAAAACCCAAATTCAAGAGTAGCATATGTACATTCGAAGTTTTCCAGATCCTAACCAGCCTGACACTTAAGGCCTTTCAATGTCTTCCTGTACGAGGTTGCTGAGTTGAGCCTTGTTTATTGGCTGTTGATATTCTTTGCATTTGGAAGCATGATGTAAGTTTCAGAAATGTTTTATATTCCATTTCTGTGTTCATCTGCCCAGGTGCCTTTGGTCTCTTCACCTGTTGCAGAGGGAGAAAGCAAGGGAAAGTTGAGTCGTGGAAGTGGAATTGGACAGGTCATTCGATTACTTTCGATTTGTGGGATTCATTGAGCAGAGAAGTGGAGGAAGGGAGTTTAGTGGACATAAACTAGAGCACCAATAGCAAATCTACTACGATTTCAAAAGTTGCCCCTTATTCTGCAATGGCAAAGCTTTCACCCATCTTGGATTGAGACCCGCAAGAACAAATGCAAAATGCTACTTACTTTATGTTGTGAGAGGGATAAGGAATAGTAATTGCAATTGTTAAACAAGTTTTCACTTGGACCATTTCGTCAGAGAGCGCTAAGAGGGTCGCTAGCTCTTCCGATAAGAGATTAGAAATCACAGCTTCTTTTACGACCAAAATCCTTTTCCGGATCCTTCGATAACGTCATCTACGTCAGAATTTTAATGATCTTGCAAAGTTGTCATGAAAAAGTTTCTTGTGTCTCCTCCCTGCCCTCTCTCCTCCTCAGAACTTTTGCGTTTCAGATCATGGAGGCATAAAATGAAAGGAATCCTTTCGCGAATATTTTAAATTTCCATTTTTTGAAGATGAAACTAACTTTGTCTCGTTCTGTTTGACTTGTCGGCGGCGTAAAATGGGTTGTATAGTTTGAGAAAGGCCTTAAGAAGAAAGAAAGCGAAAGGTTGGAGGTTGGAATGAGAACGGCGAATTGTGATTGGTTGAGAAGCCTTTGCAATTGGTCCAGGGTCTCCTTGTATTGATTTTGTAGCTTGTTAGGGATGCTAAGTCTAAAAGGGTTTTCTAACGAAGAGACAGAAGAAGGCTCTTGAAAGGGAAATCAGTCTCGCACCTTCTCTCCTCTGCAGCCTCCTTGAGAGAGGGAGAAAGTGGAGAAAGTGAAAGTGCGCAAGTATGCCTTGTCCTTAGGATTTAAATTGGAGGACTTGGGAGAGAGTGGTGGGGACATGCAAATTCCGACTTGTCTCTTTTCTGGGCCTAAGTAAAGAGATGAGGAGGAAAATGGAATTGATTCTTTTCGTTGGAGAAAGTACAGGAAGAAAGTACGTGCATGAGGGGGTATAGCGGAGCCTAAGTGTACCTTCACCATTAGAGATTCGCCTAATGGCAAAAGCCTCTTCGCCACGTTCCCAGACTCCCTTTGATGAAATACATTATAAACACACATGCGCCTCCTTCCAATTTCCTTTTTCTCTCGCTGGCGGATTTGGAAAAGAGAAAGTAGGAGAAAGGAGATGAGGAGAAAATTTTAAAGAGGCCGTCGTCTCTCCTCCGCTTTCTCCCGTGGAATTTTCTTCTAAAAAAATGGTTTGAGGGGTTAATAAAAAATTGAGGAGGGATGGGATGATGTGTGTTGGTCATGGCCGTGTGGCTGGAGATAGGAACAACCTCGCCTATCGATCTAATCAACCCCCCATTTCTGCCCCCCCCCCCTCTTCCCTCTTATTATATATTTTTTCAAATTGAACTTTTTTTTTCGCTCCATACTTCCACTTTAAGGAGGAAGCCCTTGGACGTGCTTTCACTGACCGAAACTCCCTTGGACATAGGCTGAGAGACTATAGTTACTTTCTCTATGATCTGGCCGACGCCGCTGCCTTGCTTTTTCTCATTTTAAAAAGAAAAAAAGAACATTGTAATATAATACGGATGGTAGGGAGTCCGTTTTTTTTCTTACTCACACTACACCATTATATTTAATCATATCGATTTTGCTTCTGAAACTTCCACTCTCTCTGATCAAAATCAGCTTCCTCTTCTCCACTTTCTCCCTTCAAACACTCACTTTCACATACTCGAGACTTTGAAATCTACAAGGAGAAAATTTAATGCAATTCCATGCTTCACATGGAGACCTGGAGATGAGACGCCATTTTTAGCCAAATGAACTTACAGAACAAGGGCCGCGTTTTTTACGTATCAAAATCGAATTTCCGGTTGCCAACCTTAGTAAAAATTTACTCATAATGCTAATGTTCATGCTTAAAAGTTGCCATCATTAGTTCAGAACGCGTTAATTACTTTATATTTACTGTGTCAAGCTAATGCTGAAAATCGTACAGTTTTTTTTAACAAATTGTTTTACTTTCTCCAGGTGAAAGCATTCGAGGAAATCTAGCTCTGATTCTGTTGAATGGTCAAGGACCAACGATTGATTCCGCCAAACCGCTAGCACTTGATGACGCTCTTCATTTCCGTACAAATGTAAGTACATTTTTTTTTATTCACATTAACTTTTATGGCTTTTCAGGTAGCATAACTGTTGATGCAAATTTAACTGAGATTTAAGACTCATATAAGTGGCTTCGAAATTGCATTTTTGAGGATAAAATATTGCAATTTGCGTTTTATTCTGTGGGTAATGTGACCGGAATAGAATAGGTTGGGAATGTGTTACTTTAGGCGTTTGACTTTTTGAAACGGTTACCAGTTTCCTTGGTCATTTGGATTCTGAAATGGTGGTAAAAGGGATGTGTGCGTTTTTGTTAAAACCTCTTGACTGCCTTTCCTTGTCATGGAAGCGACGCTTTCTTGTGCTGGAGACATCCCTGGACGTTTATCCGCCTTTTGAAGAGGGAAAGGGACGATGACATGACCCGGGTCCTTAAGCTCCACTTCGCTTTCTTATCCCCTCTCAGTAATTAAGCCAAGCAGGAGAAAGCAGTCCGACACACACAAGTAGGATTTACACCACCTCAAGGACCCACGCCCCTCAATACCAAATGCATTGAGCAAATACTGCTCCTTTCCAGCCATGTTCTATGCAGTATTCGAGCTTATCAACCCTTGAGACCATCCCAAACAGGATTTCTAGCCTATTTTTTGGCTAATTTAAGGCTAATGATCTTGTGCTTTAATAATCTATAACATAATTTAAGGTAATAAGTTACGAAATGACGTAAGACGTCATTTTACACTGTATTTATAACAAAAAAAAACCCACATTGTGCATCCGGTCTGAAAATGTTTTTAATTGCATATCCAGTAAGCTTTGGGCATTTCTCTCCATAAATTAAGCGTCGGAGAGGGTGGAAGTGAAGGTTGATTTTATTAGCAGATCGCTGAAGGTGTGAAGTGAAGTCCTTGATATCGAAAGCTTCAGAAAATTACCTTCGCCATTGAACTTTGTTTTAAACTCCAGCAACTTTTTTAATCACCCTTCATGTACTTTTTTGGGTTGCATGAAAATCTCCTTACGAGATTCTTATTTAGCCCCTCAGGCCCTCAAGTGGGAAAATGTTAATTTCTCCGACATTCGTGAGTTCAACTGAGGAACACCTTTTGGGATTTATTAATCTGTAATTAAGCCTCATTCCAAATTCCCTCAGACTCAGCTACAGCCCAGGAGAAATTTTTGGTGATGCCTCCTTCTCGGAACAAATTTATTCATGATCTCAATTCACCATCATAATTACCACGATCAAAGATTACATCCAAGAATCACCGTAGAAATCTCGATCAGGGGAATCATAGAGCACCAACCAGTCCTCTGCGGGGCATCATTAAAAACCAAACGCTGTTATTAAGTCTGATCCAGAATTCTCAACCCCGCCCAGAGCGGAACCTTACTTTGAGGCATCCATCACTCCGCATACAACAATCGTTCTGCATTTGCTGAGGAATGTTGTGATGCCCAACTCTGTGGCGGACTCGTGATTAGTCGAGAATAATGAACTGCTGCAGCAATTAAACAGCCGTTTTTGAGTGTGCAAGGGAGGGTTAATCGGAGTAGGATTTATTGAAAGTCGGTTTGACAGCTTCATGAATCTGATCAAGAAATTATCCTCCCTCCAGGTGACGCTCTGATGCTTTTTTTTTTTGAAGTGGAGGATTTATGAAGCTCGTTAAATGGCCCCACATTGTCTTCTAATCGGAGCAGTTCATTATTTATGGACTTTTGGGCTTGCCTTCTTCAGTCGCCTCTCCCGTTCCTGACCGAGTTAATGACAGATTGGATTGTTTTTGCTGGGGACTCAAGGTCAATTACCGGAGGTCAATTTCTGTTCAGATTCAGATTCCACTCTCTTTTTTTTTTATAACCGGCTAAAATGTATGGACAGCGAAGATGCGTTTTTTTCTGGTCTTAAAGTTATGAAAGCTCTGAATTTTGAATTGCCCGGCCACCCTCAATTAGCACCCCGTGTTGGATTCTGGAGAGGCGGAAAGCGAAAGGGATGGTTCTGGTGCGGGTTAATAACTAATCAATTTTTCAAATGTCGCTCCAAGGGACGGGCCAAGCTCTGTTTTGACTGGAGTGGTGCGAGGAGCCTTCAAGGGACAGGCATTTATTCTCTCTCGAGCTTTGAAATAAGGGACGCTAGTTTTAAAAATGAATATAGCAATGCAGTATTGGATTGGCTTACTTTTAATTTAGTTCAAGTAAGAAGCCAGATCCCTGATCATGGGCTCACTCGAGATTGACCTCTTGGGGAGGGAAGATTGATTTTTGGGTATAAGCTTTTAGAGTTCATGAGCCTGCATAAGTTGGACAAAATTGGCTGGGCCCTCATTATAATTAATGGATTTCCATTGTTAGAGGAGTAAATTGATTTATTTTAATTAGTGAATGAGGTTTTGGGATGAGCATTGTTCTGAAGGGTAAATGCTGGTTGACAGATGGAATGAGGTTGGGTTAAAGAGGGAATTTGGGGGCTGAGGGGTAAGGTCAGAGGTGGAAAAGTAATTTTCCAAGGGAAGACGAAGGTAAATGAATTGGAATTAAATCAGGATAATAAGAGGTATCTGATGATGACAAAGGGAAGAACCACAAAAATTGTCCCTATCTCTCCGCTTCATCATCAATCCAACGACCGAACGAAAGATTTCGAGAGACGAAATCTTTTAAATCTTGACGGAAGAGATCCTGACTTTTAAAAAAAAGTGTTTGGTTGTTGAAGTCAAGAAGGTTCCAATTGGGTACCGCTCACGGTCCCCGCCGTAACAAAAAGGGGAGTGATCTGCATAAGAATGGCGTAGGAGAGAATATTGGAAGTATTTTTTATGATAATCAGTCCAAGAACCAACGGAGGTGGATCCAAAAGGTTTTTTTTTAAGATCGCTCAATGGAGTCGATATGGAAATGACTGATGACAATGAGGAAGAGGATTGAATTGAAATGAAGATGACAGCAGACTATCTCTATCATTGCAGCCGCTCCGAAAAAATCTCATGTTTGGATTTTGGTCAAAATAGACAAGACAACGACGATGATCTGTGGCCATCATCTCGAAGTCATTATTACGAGAGATCCAAATATGTCGCAGCATCAACTGCAACAGCATATTACGATTTGTATTTTGAAATCGTTGAAAGTATTGTTCAATAAGGGTCAAGAAACAGTTTTTAAAGAATTGGATTTTTCCGGTAGATGTCGTTGGGGTGCTTAGGTCCTTTCTCTCGGTTCTCCTTTTTTGTTCTTGGCATTTTTATTGCAGCAGGAGATCTGTTGAGTTGTTTCACATTTTTTTCTGTGAAAAACATACGAAAAAAAAGTTGTCATAAGTGGAAAAATAAGAGCAGAATTTTAATTTGAGTAATTAGGAAATGCTCCACTTAAAAAAGCTTCAATTTGAAATAAAAAATTGACTCGATCCCCCTTTTGACGCTACTCACCCCCGCAATGCTGTTGGGTCGGAGCGGAGCTTAATGAATCTCCCCTTGACTCTGTCCACGAGATTACTCCAGCGTCTCTCTAGTAGTAAAGGCTGTTTAATAACAGAATTTACCTGAGTTTTGAGGCTGTTACTTGCAGTCGGTGAGGTGGTAGGTGTACGTAAGGAAGACTACTTTTCCTCCCTATCTCCCTCCTTATTGTAGTTCTTAATTACTGACCAGTAGACGAAGAAGAGGCAGAAGAGGACCTCTTCCCCAATTGCACCGTTGTAGAAGCTCCTCGAGAGGCACTCCCTCCCCAGTATCACTCCCTAGTATCACTTTGACTTTCAGGAGGAACGGCCTTCCCTCCTAAGTCCTCTATTGTTTACCACTTACGACACCCACCGGTCAAGGAAAGTGACAGCGGCGTCTCTCTCCAGAGACTCACTTTTAGAGAGTTAGTAATTAAAAAAAACCGCTTAATCAGTTCACTTATCATCAACTAATTAGAGTTTGCAATTAAGGGCCCACTTATCAATCACCGCCATTAGTTAGCCCGGCCTCTCTCAGTAGTGACACCTCTTAGATTCCTAGAGTTTGTGCCAAAATTGAAAATTTCGAAAAATTGAAAGTGGGAGTTTTGTGATCTCTGGAAGAAAGAAAAACAATGGACAAGACGCCGAATTTTTGAAGGTTTATAATTTTGAAACTGATTTCACCCACTTTTGTGAAATAGTTTGAAAAGTGGTGCAAAGGGAAAAAGGAATATTACAAAAGGATTTGACAAACACATCATCGACCGAATGTGAGAAGTGAAGAAAGTTTGTGATTTGTTTCTTTCTTTTTTACAGGTGAGTGTAAAATTTATGCATAATTTAACCTTCAGTTAAAGTGCTCTTTGAAGAAAATTACTAAAAAGAACTTTAATTTTACTTTAAGAAAGTAGAGGAGAGTATTATTAGTAACGGTGTAAAATCAGAGATTGTATTACACCCAAATTGGGTTATTTGTCTGGAGATCACGAACAGAGGATTTGTGAAATTGACTAAATGAGTTTTTGCCAGTTTATTCTGTTTTTAAATTTAGAATTTTTGTCTAGTTTTCATTTATTTAATTTTGTGTTTCCGCTATCGCTGGAATTTCTTTTGTCATCTTCTAAGAAGAGCGTTTGGTTTATTAGTCATCCAGCAATTTGCAGCAGCGAAGAGATTTTTAATAACCCTCAATTTGTTGTTTTCGAGAAGGGTCGGATGGATGTTTAGTTATATAGAGTAGAATTAAATTCCCTTCATTTCCCATTGCTAATTACTCTCGACGAAGCGTATTAGTTGGAAGGTAGTTTAAGAGGAGCGTCATAAGCAAAGCAATTATAATTATTTCCCCCAAACTTAAATTACTCCTGGAGAGGGAACAGCCACTAAAAACTGCGCTTCCCTCCTCCTAAAACATGTGTTCTTCGACAGGCAGGTGAGGAGTAAACAATAGGATCTGCAGAAACATGCCCTTCTGTATATTACTCCAGTAATTACACCCCACTCTCCTAAATAATTAAAAAAAGAAAAAAGTAAATTAATACCGCTCACGCTCAGAAAAGCCAACATTTTTTGTAGTTAGTTACAACAATAAAAATGATATTTAATTTTTTGCTTTAAACTCTTACAAAGCATTAAGTAAAGCGGAAGTGCTTTCGGCAGCGCGGCGGTGGTTGTGAAATAAGAAATGGAAATAATTAGGGCTAGATGAGTATCAAGGCTACTTGATGGATTATTTTTCTGACTTTTCGTGGTTTTTTTTTACGTTTAACCTCAGTGGTAAAGTTTTAATTTGAAGAAATCAGAATAATCTACAGACGCAGGTAGGTAGGCAGAGAAATTAGAAGTTAAATTTGAATTAAATAATTAGATAAAGATAACATAGAAGGAGCCATACAAAATTGAAGATTTACAACAGGTAGAATCGGGTTTAATACAATTTAGAGTCAGATTTCGTGGAGTTGAAAACATTAAAAGTTTGTAAAAGTTTTCCCTAAATAAGTATCATGCGTAAGGGCCTGGTTACCTTGCATTCTTGGGCGAAGGGAGCTCTCCTGCTGTTTCCTTGAACTGCGTTAATTGCCCGGCCTCTAAATTTTGAAAAGGCTTTAGTTGGTTAGTTTTCTAATTATAAAGGACTCAAGGCCATGTCCATGTCAAAGGCCACTTGGGCCAACCGACACATGAAGAAACTCAGGTTCGAAATGAATAGATTTTTATGATGCTTGGTCCAAGTTGACAAGGACCTGGAGAACAATTGGTCCTTCGCCTTTTACAGCCTCTCTTCTTAATAATCCCAAAGAAATTTAAGGGAAGGGAAGGATAATTAAGAAGGACATTTTGAAATTCTCAAGGGAGAGTAAGAGTCCTTAATTTACAGGTAGGACACTTAAGTCCTCACTGACCCCATCCACCTCCCAACGGTATATTCCTCAGCGTTTCAACTAATAGAACCAGAGTGCACCGCCGCGGTGGTGGAGGGGACTTAAGAAGGGACATGTGAGCACCGTCGTCGTTTCCAGTAGTTAACGAGACAAAAGCCTTACTTTTCTTTTGTTCCAAATCTTAAGAGAAAATGAGCCTTTTTGCGTTATTCGAAACACCTAAAAGTTTCTCGCTTTTCATTTTTAAATCCATTTTGAGGTGAGAAGGAAGTTTCTTTTTCTATTATCCTTCACCAAAACGGAAACAAAGGGCTCACCGGCTCCTTTTTTTTTTCAAGTCAAGGGAACCCTTGAGTGACAAGTTCGAAGTTATGCGGGACAGTTGGACAAATGCATTTTGGGGAGAAAAAAGGACACTCCCGGAGTAGAGGAATTGAAAAAGACAATAGAAAAAAATGGGTGAAATTGCGTTCTGGGTCACCGCAATCCGTATGAAAGAACCAGGTAAGAACCCGGGAGAGTTCGATGGCCGAAAAGTGGGTTTTCCTTGTTGTCTTGGTGGCCTTCACCTCCACTTCATATGTTCCAGAAGTGGAGAAAAAAAAAAGAACATTTCCTATGACCACTTTCACTTTTCGGAAAGTTCCCAAGGTCCGCCGCACTTTCTCCTCCGACCACACACAAAGCTTTTTGCTGCTGCACTTGAAAAAAGCGAGAGAACGTTCTGTTGAACATGAACTTTCGTGTAACTTTCTCCGTGCCTTTCCCTCTCGTCAGTCCAATGTCAGTCAGTCACTCAAATCCATGTCAGAAGTCCAGTCTTTTTTTTGAACTCTCCCGATCCCAAAACCAAGGGCTACTACTATCACCGCAGAGTCAGTCAACAAAGATTTTGTTGGGTTTAGCTTTACCCTTATTTTCCGCTTTTACTCGCCCTAGAAGGCCTAGCCGGGTCTTACAGATAGAAGCGATTTGTGAAGTTGAAGGAGCGATTGAGAGGGAAGTTTTTCAGAGGTAGACAGAGCGTCCCCCCATTCACAGAAGCTTCCATTTAAAAGTTTCACTTCTTCAGGAAGGCCTAGAGGCAATATGGGCCTTCGGACTCCTCTGGGAAACTAAATCTGGAAGATACTTTATCTTCTGGACCTTTTTTTTCCTTCTGAATTTTATTGTTTGTACTTCCCAGTAGTTTTGTGTACATTTGGAGTCATGTTCCTTTCGGACGATGTCAAGAGGACTCCAGAGGGAAGTTCAGGTGTCAAATCGACAATTACAGATTCGAATAATTTCTCCATTTTGTAATTATTTTATGTTATTAAAGTGAGAATTGAAATAAGTTTAAGAAATGTAAATTCTTGTCAGGTGACTTAATTTTAATTCATCATGTTTAGAAAGCCTGAATGGCCATACATGAGTTTGAAAATCCGCAACGCTTTTGCGTGGGTTGGTCATATGAAAGGGGATTTTTTTCTTTTTGAAAATCGCTTTTGAGCGACTCTGTTTTGGCGTGGTTGGTGAAAGGAGGAAAGTTAATGCTAAGGCTATGCGTCTCTTATTATTTACCCTTGTCTCGTCTCTCTTTCTTTTGTAAATTAAATTGAATTCATTTTGAAATGGAAAGGGGAAGACGGAGAAAAGGAGAGAAATTCTGTTTAAAATTGAAAATTCTTCCTTGTTTCCATTTCAATTCCAGAAGTCTCCGGCCTCGTCTCCTTGGGAGAAAGTACCATCTGTAATTTTTCCCTTTCTCCAGGCAGATTCCCTTTCACCCATCCAACAGCAGGCAACCACCCCCTTCGAATATCCTTAAACTTCCATTTTCATTGCAACTCAAGTCGGCAAGCCCATTACAAAAAAGGAATTCTAATTCCATACTTTCACTCTCTGTTGTCTTTCAGATCTTTTTTCCCAATTTTTTTTTTCGAAAGATGAGAAGGGTTCAACGGCTATATTGATTTCTCCCATTCAATTACAATTTAAAAAAAAATATGCAGAGTATTGGTTGATTCTAATCTAAAATTAAACGTCACTGCTCTGTTTTGTGGCCGTATTGAAACGGACTGATTGAAATTGGTCGTGTTTAAAAAATTTTGAAAACTGATTTTTGAAGGCCTACGACATGTTCGAAATAGGACTCCATCCTCTGCATGAAGCTGGTGGTCGTTGACGAAGTGGGGAAGATCATTATGTTTAAAAAGAAAGGAAGATTTTGTGTAAGTTGGAGAAAGTATAGGGAAAGTGGAGTGAGATTGTTAGTGAGATTGGTAACGAGGCAGGAGTGTGGCTGGGGGAAAGTGGGGAAAAGAGACATGAGAGATAATGTAATGGAGGTACCTAGGCCTCGTCGCTCTACGATAACCAACCCAAATTTATGCAAGTGCGAATCGTTATGAGAAGAAGAAAGAAAAGGAAGACGGGAAAAAAGGAAAAAAAATGTCTCCTTGCTTTCTTTTTCCTTGATTTCCCTCTCCGAAACGTTTTTTCTCCTTTTCTCTTCTGTCGCGGCAAAAAGAGAAAAAAAAAGCTCCTTTCTCTCCTTCATTTTCATTTTAACTTTCTCCTACCTCCGCCGTCTCCTTTCTCCATCTCCGTCTTGAGTCCTTTTCTTTGATAAGGGGCGCATGCTAAACTCAAGTCCTTTCGTCTATTAGCACACACGACGCTCCACCCGATTCTGTCGCGATACCAAATCCGAGCAACTTTTATCGTTCCTCGTTTGTTTCTCATCGGGTAAGGCTCATGGCCAAGGCCTGAGCTTCTCTTCCCTGGTTCTTTATATGCCTGAAAAGGCTCATCCAATCGGAGCTAGCAGTTAGAAGAGCCAAGCTACTCTCCTCAATGACTTTTGAGAGAAAGCGGGCGTTGGAAGAGGGAAAGCGAGCGCTGGCGTAAATCAATAAGAAGTGAAAATGAAGGAATTCCGATTGTCTCTTTTCTCCCATTGTTTCCTGGGCCGTAGAGCAGGGAGGGAGAAAAGGGTTTGATGAGTTGTGTGTGTTTTGGGGAGAGTCGTTTGGAGAAAGTCCGGGAGTTATAACGGTTTTTTTGTGAGTGGCGTTGGGTCGGGAGCTCTTCTGCATATACGCCGCCGCGGCCTCCGCCGCTCATTTGCCTTCCGCTGTTCCGAACTCTCTTGCCTCATTCCATAAGTCCTCCCCATCCATTTGAAAGTCGGTGGTTCCCACTTTGGGCTCCTTTTTAACTAGAACCTCCATCTTCCCCATCCTTCGGCGTCTCCGTCTTCTTGTCTTGCTCATTACGAGGAAGCACTTTCCTTCTCCCTCCCAGCAACTACCTCCGAGAAACCAACTTTTTTTTTGTCTCGTCCTTGTCGTCGAGCAGAGCAGAGGCTTTTTCGGTTCTGCAGGACTTTCTCCGATCCCACTCCCAGTTTCTGAGCAGTCGGAGGCAGAGGAGGGTCTTAAGGCCCACTAATTACTAGGAGACTCATTAGGAGGCGCAAGACAATTGAGGCAGAGGCTCCGCCTCCGCAAAGATTCGCGAGTTGCTCGTTAGGCCGCAAGGCCCTAAAATCCTCCGTGGGCACTCCCATGAAGGCAAGCTCAGGGAAGCTCAGGTGGTAATTAATAGTGATGGAGGCGGGGAAAGGAAGGAGTGCGACGATAATGACTCATTAACGTGACAGAAGCGACTTACCAAAAAGCACCGACTCACGCAAATTACACAAAGTTCCTAAGTGTACCTCTCTTTCAATAATTGCTAATTAGTTTACAAGTTAGTTTAAAGAAAAAAATCGACCGTGAATCAAAGTTCCTAGAAATGATACAAGTGCCGGTGGTGGATAACAGTACAAACCAAAACTCAAAAAAAGGTTTGACTACAAACTAAAACTATTAGAAACTCTTCAAAAAAATCTTCTGTTAGAAGAAGTCGAGTCATAATCAGTCTGTGAGAAATGAAATCAGTTCCTATTTCAACTGTAATAACATAACTTTTAGACAATTAAGTAAATTTAAAAGACAATTTCCAGTAATACTGCTCCAATTTGGAATATCGTGAAGAAAAAACAAAAGGTAAGAATTTGGTTTTGACTATTGTCGTCTACTTTCTCCAAAGGCCAAATTGCGTGAACTTTGATTCAACTCACTACAAGGAGGACTTGCTATAGCTTTATGACTTCATGTGGGCAGTCGATTTGAAATGACAGTGTTCATTTTAAAAATTTCTTTTTTTTTTTCTAAATAATTGAAAATTTAGTTCTGTGCACTCCTTTCAGGGTACATTAATTCGCCGGTCAGGAGTCACGATCCCGTTAACGAAGCAATGTTATTTGCGGTTGTATTAGAATTTTTGTTTCTGTTTTTTTTTAATCTGCTCAAGAGCATTGTTTAAAAAAAAGTGACTGATTTTGAATTATCCATGGGAATTTGAATGTCTAGGTAAGATTCGGAGCGGTTGTTGGATTTTTTTTTTGCCACTGATATATTGGGTAGGATTTTTATAGACAAGTTTGGGATTGATTGACAGGCGGGAGCGAAGCCTAAATTCTTTTTATCAGTCACGAGTAGGAGATGCGAACGTGTCATAAAAAGTGAATTGGATTGAACGTGAACATTGATGCTCCATTCTAGCGTCTTCAGATTGTGAGAACTTTTCCGCCATTTCCCCGCTTTCAAATCACTTTGTATTTTGTTTTGAAGGCAGATACGGAATCTGAGACGATAGTGAATCTTACAGGGAAGATTTTTAGCTCGTTGGCAGAGATGATTCAGACGGATATACGATGGACGGAGGGTTAGAAAATAAAAGTAGAAATCCGGTTTCGTAGAGTTGAACAAGAAATAATTACTTGTAGAAGATAAAAAGGAGGAGAAAAAAAAAAGGAGTTTTGGACCTTTTCTAACACTTGTTTTCATCTCAAAGATTCAGTTTTACGACCGTGGCGCTTCTCGTATGCGCGTTGGAAAGGACGCTCTTACGTCACTCTCGCCTTAAAAACTCGAGTATAATTTAAAAATTCTAAAAATTCTAGATTTTTATCCGTCACATATTGGAAAAGGGCTGGAAGAAAAGCTCCTATGGGAATTTTGAATTTTTGATAATCTTTTTTTCCCGGGTTTTGAACCCGGAGAGCTGTGCCTGGTGACGCCAATTTAAAACAAGGGACTGATATTAAAAAGTTTTTGTTCCTTTTCCCCATCTTCATTTTTAGGAGCCCTTTCTTGGTCCCCCTCTTTTTTTTTGGTAGCAGAAGAGGATTGATTATTAGAATAAAAAGGGCGACATTGCATTTGTAAGTTTATTCTCCCTTCCTGTCTCACAGCACTTTTTTTTTCTTATATATTTTTTTCGAAGTTCTTTTCCATTGGGTTCTTGAAAATGAATGTATCCAAGGTGGGTCTCTAAAGTGGAGATGATTAAATTCCGTCTCCCCTTTCGCTTCCCTGGACTTCCGTTGTTTTCAAAGAAGATCCATCCCTATCCATCTGCATCTGATCCCCAGTTTTTCAGCGATTCTAAAACGCTTCTTCAATCCGGAGCAACACAATCACAATCAAGGAAGGGTCCACAAATAAAGTATCAAATAATAATTCGAGCAATTGAAGATTTTCTATGAATTACTTTGTGCAAGAGAATGAGATCTGGAGAACTTTCCCCTTTGGCATCATAGGAGGACCAGGAAGTGATCTCTGCAAAGGACTTATGATGCGATCGGGCTCTTAAGGTCGGGTCGTCGCTGAAACATGAAGGGAAAAAAAGATACTGAAAATGAGGCTAATAGTAATTCTATCTGAATATTTAATAACCCTGCTCTACTACGTTGTTTCAGCTCCATCGCACTGCCGGGAAGTAAATTGATTCCATTTCGATATTTGTAAAAGTTCTTTTGTCACCAAGAATAATGAAAGTCAGACAGTGATGGGGATGATGTTGAAACTGTTGCATACCTAATGATTTCATATTCAATAGACAAAAATTATGACACTTAAATCGTGAAATAACGCCTTCCCTTTACATTTAATCACTCCACCTCCATCAAATGAAACGAAATTGTCTTCAGAAACACTATTAGTAAAAAAAAAAGCGTTAGTGCTCATTGCCTCTTCGATCATTGGGGTCGTTGACCTCATCCCAAGTCCAGTTGGCACTGCCGCTGACTCCTGACATGGTCTTGTAGTCGGAAGATCAACTGATCTCTGTGAACTGACTGACTGAGGGAGTTGTGTACCCTATTACGTCGCATTTGCTAATTTGGAAGTCTAATTTGAATTCTAATTTTGTGGTTGAGGATATTGTGTTTGTAAAGATGTGGTCCTGGGATGCTGTGCTACTTGATCTTGATAATTTTTGAGAGACAATTGACTTGGCGTCCATTTGTCGCTGTCGCTCTTCCTCCTCGAGTCACTTCTGCATAAGGAATGAGGATTGACACGGTCGACGATGATTGGTTGATAGGGCAGCTGAATCTCTTAAACTTTCATCTTAGGCCACTTCGGCTTTAGAATTGAAAGTTAAGACAAAAAGTGCCGAGGTTGGAATGAGGCTTGAGGGCAGGGCTTTAATTAAAACGCGTGTTAATTCAAGTGAACAATGAAACGAGTCTTTTGTTTTTCCAGAACCAGTCATTAGTAAACGTAGGGCTGTAATGCCGGTGTGATGGGTTCCAATTAAACAATGAAAACGTTGGAATGCAGGGATCTCTGACTCCTGAGATCCCTGAGTCTGATCTGGTAAAACTTTTTTTTTCCTTTTTAATTTTACGAACCACACACCTTTAAGGTCTCGAAAGTATAATTATGCCTATTTTTTGTTCTCTTAAAATCGTGAGCTCTCGAATCATGATGAAGATCAACATTTTTGATTCTCATCCAAGTCCAAAGTTGCCCTTTAAGTACAGTGATGTCAAACAGCCTTAGCTCTTCCTTTCTCTCTTTCGAACTTGAAATAAATACATTGTATTGCTTGTTGTTTGTGTTTTATGCTAGCAAAACAAGGCTACATTTCTTGTACTGGACATTATTGCAAACAGTTTACAAAAATGTACTACAAAACGCAGAGACAGAAATCAGGCTGGGATAAATTAGAGGTGCACTATAGCAGAGGTCTACTGTATGACGTCCCTATTGAACTTACGACTTACGTAAATTCCGTAAGTTTATGTTGACTGTTGAGCGTTAGTAGGAAAGGTGATTGAATTATGCAGAGGACAATGGCAAAGTTGATTGTTTGTGTGGAGCGTGTTTGGCAGGCGTGATTTAGGACGAGACATGTTGAGGAAGGAAGTGAAGAACGCGCTTTTAGTGTAAGATGGACAGGATCTGAGCGTGTTGGAGGCGTGACTTGGCAGGAGCTCCGCCCCTTTGTATAATTACGACTCCCTGCTCGGCAAACTCTCTAATTGAGATGACAGGCCTCAGTTAATGAGTGACAGAAGGAGGACCCACCAATTACCAAAACTCTATTTCAGTCCGCTACTTCTTCACCAATCAACTAAGAGAGTCACCTACATTCGCATTTACTTCTCTCCGTTAATTAGCCCTTGAGTGGACACAATTGACGGAGTGAGACCCTTATGGTAATGGTAAGGGACAGGAATACTTGCTCAATTACTCCACTACTGCCTCGTTCCATTGTCTTGTGGGATGACTTGATCTCCATGTCCATGTTCCCTTTGGATTAGATGCTGAGATGCTGAGAGAGCAGGGGAAGTTTGGACCATAAATCAAGCAAAGCCTTTGAGCCTCCCATAAGATGTTTGTGCAGGTATGTTCTTACAATAGGGAAGGAAACACAATGGCCAAAAAAGAGGGATATGATCCCCAGTTCTGATAAAAGTCCTCTCTTGTCACATACGGTCGCTTTGGCCTTGGAAAATAGGGAAGGGGGCCCCTTCGGTAGATTTTTCAGGTTCCTGAAAACACTCTTGTCTCCACTGCTGTTTACTGTACGGTTGAGGCTGTTGAGATGAGGTAGAGTGTGTGAGGAGTCCCTTACCTGGGAAGGGACACTTTTCCGTTAATTAGAGCCCTTAAGATTGAGGTGGTGTAAATGGGACAAGATGGCGGGTGTTTTTGGAGAGGTAAATTATCCATGATGGCGGCGCATAAGGGGCGGGGGTGCCTGCAAGGTGGGTAGGGACATTAGGAATTCAGTTGACGGAGAATATGACTCTGATTGGGAATTCTTGGAGTATGGAAAAAGAAATGGCGAAGGACTGTTATTATGATGATGAGATGTGGGAGACGCTCCTGGGAAAATGGGGAGTGCGGATGAAATTCTTATTTAGTCATCATAGGGTTAAAAAAAGGAGAAAGTTTGCTTTCCCTTTTTCCCTACACTCAAAAAGGATGAAGATGAGGGGGAAACTGAAGTTTCCCCACCCCCCAAAGTTTTGGGGGACGGGGAAAGGTTATGCAGCTAAGGGAAAGTGGTGGGGAGAGGTTTGTGATCTTCCCGTACTTTTTTACTTTTACTTACTTAAGTATACTTCATAACGGAGTTGACTTAAGGGAAAGTAAGGGAAAGCTTCCCTTGATATTTTGCTTCATTGGGAAGACTTTTTTGGCTCTCTCACAGCCTTCATGCATATTTGATAGGCTTCCCCGGGTAATCTTCATATTGCCTCCTTCACTTTCATACAGGGTCTCCTAAACTTAAACTCCATTTTTTTTGCCTTGCCTCTATAGTTGAAGAACTGTTTGGTTTTGGTGGCTCATATCATTATGATTCGGCCCTAGACTTTTGCATACTTAACTCCTTTTTTTTCCTTCCTAAGTTAGTTTTTCCCTGGATCTGAAAGATTGGCCTGGGTTTTTTAAAGTCTAAACCTTATTCGTATTCGGAGAGCTAAAGGAGGGCAGAAGCCATCGTCTCCAATTTCAAATTCAGCCTTTTTATATGCATGATGTTGCGCTCCTTGGGCTTGGATATTCCAGCTACTTCCTGCCTTCCCTTCGCTCTTTTTCCTTTTGATCCCCCTCTGCTCAAGCTTATATTTTTTATTATAATACGCATTTTAAAAAGGAGTGAATCCTCGAAAAAAATCTCTATAAAAGCACTTTTCTCTAGGTAAGAATCCTAAGAGACGCGGAGTCGTTGCAGAATAATTTAGTCGGTTTATTTCGGAATCGAGTCGCATAACAATGACTTGAATTTGTTATGCGAATTTAATGGAACGCAATGGGCGTTTTTGAGAAGGAATTGCCTCCGAGAGAAGTGCAAGGTCAAGTTCAAGACAATACTTTGCCCTTACGTACAACAAAAATTGTGCAACATTTTTCAATTTTAGAATGAAAATTTTGCAACATTTTTCAATTTAGGATACAATTTTTGCAACATATTCTTCTCAATTTTGAATTAACAGTTCCAGCTCATTTTTTTTTTGTAAGCTTTTGAATTTATGAGGGGTTCAAGCGCATCCAATTTAGTTAATTAAAGACCGGGAATTTTAATATTTTCCGTCAGCTCCCTAAATACTCTGGATGAAGTATTTGGCGCATCCTTAAGACGTTATGACCATGTGTCAAAATTGCCTTCCGTTTTCCCCTCCACGGGCAGGGAAGTCGTAGTAATGAAAGAACCATTTGTCACAATCCCAAAGACTTTAGAGGTTTAGGTATTGCATATGCTTAGGAAAAGCATTTTGCGCCGCTCAGGGAGGATATTTTCTTCCAGGATCTGATGCCAGGGTAATTTATTAGGAGGCTCGAAGGGCCCCCGCGTGTCAAGTTGGACGGAATTCTAAATAGAAAAGTTAAGCGTGTAGTTGTTTCAAGTTTACGAATATTTAGACGTTTTTTTTTCCTCTCTCTCCTGGAGAAGCACGCGTTGACATTTTCGTTTCAGAATGAATGGCGTCCCCTTCTGCCTCCCTTCATATGTTGGAATATTGTCATTAATCAGTGCTTTAGGGTTGTAAACTCACGAATTAAATTGAAACTGTATTTAGCAGAGATGAGGGATCCTCTCTTTTTTTAAAAATAGACTTCACTCATTTCATGGAAGCCTAACTTTTGGCAAGGGAAGATGATTTTTATGAGAGGAAGTCACTTAAGAAATTAACGCCCGTGTCGTAGAGAACTTTACTTGGGACAATGGAGCCTTATTCAAAAAACGTCCAAAAAAGCCTTGAATTCTTGAATGATCCCGCTCTGGGCCTTGCCTTCAAAACTAAATTTAAGAGCTAGAATTAAGCGAATTAGAAGCGTATCATTGTGAAAGACAGAAGACGTTCGAGAAGCGTCTTTGTTTTGTTGAGTAATTGTAAATTGTACGGACGACATTTGCCATCTCCACCCAATGTGTCTCCATTAAGATCTTCCTTGAATTTAACAAACTTTAATTATGAGGCCTGTCATTTCCACTTTGCAAATTGAAGAGGACAAGACAGAAACCAGAAATCTTGGGCCTTGTCTTATGGGTATTTCAACACTTCGTCAAAAGACGAAGAAAAGAAATTGGGAAGCGTTATGGAGGCTGATGGACCATTAGGGTGGATGGCGGAGAAGATTTTAATTTTTTGAGCCGCCTGGCCTTGGATTGCAATTAGCTAGAATTTCCCCAATTGTGTAATTGTGTGTGTTCGCTATCTTTACAGATCCTCCAACACTCCTTCCTTCCCTTAATTGCAGTTTATTAGTACTAATTCCCAGCTATTAATTTAGAGGGTGAGGGTATGAGGTGGCGGTAGTGGCAACTGGACTGGGCTTCCTCTCTAGAGGACTTTTAATGAGGCTGTTGCCTGGGCTTGAAGCTTTTTTAATTGTGGAACAACGGAAAACACATGTTAGGAAATGGCATCTGTTTTTTTTTTCAACTAAGGCAAAAGAGGCTTGATTAGCTCTTTCCTTTTCGAGAACTCGTGCTAAAAGGGGCTGCTGGGATATAGAGGGGAATTAATTCATAATTATGAAGCTGGATTAATCACTGGAAACATGGATCTCGGCTATGTTAACCATAAAGTAACGCTTTTACTCTCAGCCAAGGCTATGTTGCCTTGTACTTGTTGTTGTATCATGGAGGGGAAAAGGTGGTGTTACGACAGTAGCCAATTCAGGTTCTGTTTACAAAAAACTCACTGTATCAAAATTGAACAAAAGGAGTCTCTCTTGACGTAAACTCTCTTAATTGTCTCATGCAAATTTCATGTTCCCCTGGCTCATTAGGCGGTGGGCTTCACTGTGTACTCTGGGGTTATTCTGTGGTGAGATTTTTTTTTCGTTGAAAAGGGGCTGAAGCTTCCATCATCATCATCCTCTCACAGTCACATCCTCAAATTTCCATTGTACTCGATTATTAATTCAAGCGACTGGAAATGGATTATTAATATTCAGGTTGTTCTATTTTGCATCAACACGTTCATTAGCTTATGAGTTTTAACTCAATTTGAAGCCTTTTTATGAATTTCAAAAGACTATCCGCAAATTACGCTCCGCAAATAATCATGCATGAAACATGCTAATACAAAACAGTAATGCTCTTCTAAAGGAGCTTAATTATTTGCTGCAGAGTTATAAAGCTTTTTCTATTTCCATGAATTCTGTATGTAACCAATTAGTGGGTTAGGCTAATGAGATTATTCAACAAAACCTTATGCAAGAGGAACAGGAAAAGCTTGAATTATATTTTAAAAGGATAATTTCGTAGGAGTTGAAAAACGTTAAAAAAAAGTTAAATAGCGGGGGTGGAGAGACGGAACATTCGACAGGGATTTAAGTAGTAAAAAATTACTAAAATAACATCAGACCTTCTTTACGACAATTAAACTTTGGGAAATAAATGGTAAGAAAAAAAGTCAAATTACGCTCACTCATTAAACTTGAGGAGTCTTTGATGAGAGTTTTTTTTTTCGTGGAGCTTCCGGTGATTAATTTTTTTTTTATCTTTTACCCCTATTCTCTTGGCCAATGACACTCAAGTGGAAGATTTTTAATGCGTTTTTGGATTTAGAAACGTCTGTCTGAACCACGTTAAGCTAACTAATTTGGTAAGTGTCTTAGGAACACGGGGAGAGGTGAGGAGGTTAGTTAAAAGTTTTTAATGGTGGAAGAGCACAATTTTAAAGGTCTTATCTTGTTTTCTTAATCTACTTACTTACTACTACTTTAATCGCTTGTAACGATTAGTTAAGTTTGTACAGAAGGAAGTGGGGTCGGTCGGTGGTCTCGACTGTCTTCGTAATGATGGAAGTTTTGTCTTAGATGGTTTTGCCTGATGGTAGAGAGTAGTAGAGTGAGACGCTAGTAAGTGGAAGAGTCAAGTGCTCTTACCTCCGTCATTACCAGCTACTAATGAATCCTAATGTCCCAGAACGAATAAGTCAAGAAGTAGTTAATTGCAGTCATTTAACTAAATCATTAACTTAAATCAAATTCTCATCTCCCCTTTTCCTTTCCTCCTTAACTAACATTAATGGCTTTTCCTCACGAGGTGCGTTTCTCAGCCAGGATATTTATAATAACTGCCAAAAAAAAAAATTCCAAGTGCCAAGTTAAGGAGAGGCTAAAAATTGTTTGAGAAAAACTTTCATCTCTTCCCTTTTTTTTTACAACTTCAGTAAGAATCATAGAGATTTTTTTTTTCGCAAAAGTCTTTTCCTCTTGTTTTGCGAATATTGAATTTGTGGATTAGATTATTGATGGATTTTGACTTGATTTGAGTCATTCTCAGGCTTGAGAACGGTTGATTGAGTTTCTGAAATGAGGAATTGGATTTTTCGTGATTTAGAAATGTTGGCAATGGTGGAGGCAGCTGAGAATGACATGCTTCAGAGATTTGTTCTTGTTCTTTCCGCTTTTAGAAACGTTGTTCGCTTTGTTGGAAAGGTAGAAGACTTTTTTGTTGAAAAAAAAAAGGATTTGGAAGATGATTACCTATAGTTCTAAAGTCTTTTGTGGAGGTCTGATGAGGAAGATGAGGAATGGGGGCGGGGTGGTTTTAGTTAGGTGTTTAGTGGTGGTGGGTCCTCATTTCCTGCTCCCTTCGTATTTTGGGGAGGATTATATTTTTTGGAGGAAGATTTAATTTTTCGTTTTTATTATTATCAATGGCCGCTTCAACTACTTTGGGTCTTTGAGCAAGAACATTTTGAAGACAATTCTTTTGCCTAATTTCCCTTTTACAAGTTTTCCTTTTGTCGTCGTATTTTTTTTCCTTCTGATTGTCAACGCAGGAGCGTAAGAGGTAATTTTCACATTATCCGTCGTCGTCCCCATATTTTGGGAATGAATTTTTTAGTGAAAAAATAATAAGGATTTTCGTTGTTGTAGTGCTACGTTCGTCCATTGGGGTCCCACGAGACGGTGATTATCTTTATTTCTTTTGTCCTCCTGCAGATTACACCCAAATAACAAAGTTTCAGCCAGGCCTTTAAATGCCGGCCATTGTACTTTTTTTGTAACAAGAGATTTTCTTTCAAAATTTTGAAAAAGGACCGCTGTCTTTTTATTGCGAAAATTATTTCTTAAAAACTGGTGAGAACTATTTAGCGAAATGATGATAGAAGACTTTGCGGTATTTTTCCTCCACTTAAATCATTACATCAACTCCTGTGGTTGGCCTATTTTAAGCGAAAAAATGGTCGTAGCTAAACTTTTTGGTAAATTTTTGGTAAATAGTAATAACATGGTCCTCATAATGGTATATTTGATACTCTCGAAGTTGGAAAGGAAATTACAAGTTAACGTTGTTAGTTTTGAGTAATTTCTCTAGGCCCGAAATTGGCAATTTCGGGAGGCAAAGTTTTTCGTGTTATTAGTTTGTAAGCGAGGTAATTTTGGAAGGCCCTGAAGTCCCTATTCAATTAGAAGGACGAGGCTGAGGGGAAGAATTAAGTCAGAAATGAAGGCCTCGTGGACTTAAGTTATTTGTCCCTTGTGGAGAGAAGTGATTTTGGAATGATGTAATAATGAGGGACTTTGGTCCAGGGTAGGCGATCTTCCTAGTTAATTCTTCTGCCGCATCTTTAGTCTTATTTCGGCCTTAAATGTCCTTTGATCTCTTTTTTCCCCCACTTTTTCCCTTGACTCAGCTTCATCTCGGATAATTATTTGGACCCAATTTTCAACGAAAATGAGTTTTTCTGAGATGAGGTCCTAACGATTTTTCGATTAGAACGGACCACGAGGAGAATTTCTCTTCGTAATCAACCAATCAGAGAAGGACAATTGACTCGGAATCAGGCATGGACAGAAAGTGGACTTTAATCGAGTTTTCTATCGGTCGAATTACTATTTATGCCCATTTGAACTTAAGTGGGAGAAAGCAGGGAAAGGAAGGAGAAAGTAAATGGAGAAAGTCGTAGTGACGAAGGAGAGGTCTCAATTACCTGGAAGCTCCGGGAGTTCTTGGGTGCTCTTGACTCCGCCTCCTTTCCCTCATGATTGGTTCCTTCATTTTGAATCTGTTAGTAGTGCTGCCGCAGCAGTAAAGGGACATGACCATGGCGAAAAGGACAGTTTGGGCCCTGAAATTGGGAATAGTAAAAAAAAGGGCGATGGGTGGATTTGGATGTGATTTTTATGCAAAATTCCAAGTCCCAACTGGGTGCCTTCCGCCACGTGCGGAGAAGATGCGATTGTTTAGGACTCAATGCGAGCCTTTGACTTGGGGAACGAACCTATCTGTTCTAAAAAAAAAATTGGGAATTGAAAAAAAGCCAATCATAAATTTCCCTTCAATTTAGAACGAGAATGGGATTTTTTAAAAATGTCTCTGGTGGTTGAGTTTAATCTCGGTGATTTAAAAACCCGCACTTTGGTATCCTTTTTTTAAGACCTTTGTTTAAAATCCGCAGTTTTTTTTTCATTTTTATGTCATTTTTTCTTTGTATTGGAAAGGATCCTTTAGCACTATCAAAATTACGATCATCAATAGGGCAACTCCTCTTGTCTTTTTTTATGAAATATAAATTGTTCCTAACCCTTTCATTGTCGGGGAGTTTTTTAGGATTCAAACGTTTTTTTTTTCTAAGAGAAGGAAATGATGACTTCATTTTTATAGGGAGAGTGTGTGTGCTCAATTTAAAAAAATTTAAAGTCATAAATCACAAGCAATTTTTTGGGGCAACCGCCCGCTTTCCAGCATTAAGGTTCCCTTTCACAGAGGAAGTTTCCTTTCTCACAAACCATTTAGCAGCCAACGCCACGCAGTTTAGACTTTCTAGATTATTGTTTGAAAGGGAAAAAAAACCTGGAATAAAATTTTTGGGCCTTGCCCTGGAAAAGTTAAGGCTAAAAACTGTTACCGAAAAATGGCAATATTTTATTGGGATAAATAGGGAGAGCGAAGGAGCGTAATTGAATGTTCCTGTCTTCGGTTCATTTCCTCCCCGTTCTCTGCCCTTTTGTTCCTTTTTCCATTATTTTTTAGGTTTCACTTTCACCAGGGAAAGTATTGATTCCCTTCAGAACAGGGCTTAATTTTTCATTTTTAAAATACTGTCGCTTATGGCGGAGGGACCGCTGCTCGAGAAGCTCTGGAGACCCAAGTGACGCTCGCGACTAATCGAATGGTTTATTAATTTTTTCTTTTTCAGAAATGGACTTGAGAGAATTGATGAGCGTTGGTGGGCGGGACTGTAGAAGAAAGCGCTGTGGCGCAGAGTTCTATTAATTCCGTGACATGGAAGCTTTCCTAGCACTGGCTACAGCAGCACAGGGCGATGACTCCTCATCAACCACTTCCCTGAACGACTTCCGGAAAAATAACAACAACAGAACCACCAAGAGTCCGAGCCCCGTCTCGGCACGAAGCCCCGCCTCACGTTCACAATTCCTCCTGCCCCACCTCGGCTCTCCACGCGGAGGACTCCTGGACAATGGCCACTACTGGAAGTATCTGGTAGGGGAAGGGCGGGGTGGAATGGTCCCACAAGAACCCATCATGGCCGCCACAGAGAGTCCATCTCCTGAGGAGGCCATTCTCCGACTCAAGAAACCCAAGTCTCCGTCACCGGCCGGCGGGGCGGGTGACGTTGGCGGGGTTGACCGGCGGGGCAGTTCAGAAGACTTGACTCTCCGTGGTAATAATGTTCCTAACTGCGTCGGCTCGGGAGGGATTCGAATCAAGAGTCCGGCGGCCGAGTCGGTGGGAGACCGAAGTGACGTGGAGCGATTTGACGGTAAGATTGTCTATAATCCTGATGGCTCTGCCTACATAATCGAGGACTCTGAGCTGAGTGACGACGACGGAAGTTTGCCGCATCTCGAGGGCTGCATCGTAGATGGTCGTGGGATGAGTCTGAGTTCAGCGCTCCCACAGATTGCCAATGCCTTCTACGTCTCTCGAAACCCGGCGTTGTACTCGGCTCTGTACGGCCAAGCCGTTAGTAGCCTCCTGGGCGACTCCAAATCCAAAGTTCCTGACATACCGATTATGCATAGCTACAGGGTTTACTCTTGCCGTGATAATAAATGTGGTGATAGCCGAGCGAATGGGGAGGAGGAGGGCCCCAGCGAAGGAGACGAGCTCGACGAGGAGGCGGATGCGGGCAAGGAGCCGAAGTCCGCCGACTACTCATCAGTTCCTATCAAACCGATCCTAATGTGCTTTATGTGTAAACTCTCCTTCGGCTACACGAAGTCCTTCGTGGGCCATGCCATGGGAGACCACAGTCTGAGCCTCTCGGACCAAGAGAAGCGCCTCCTCTCCCAGCGAAACGTTTCAGCGATCATCCAGGCCGTCGGCAAGGCCAAGGACCCACTCGTCTCCTTCCTCGAGCCCATGGGCAACTCCGTTCCTATCAATACTACCCAAGCACCAGTTCCTACTCTCGCAGGCAGACATGTGGCCACGCATGCGCAGAGCAAAAACGAACCTCTTCCGCCAGAGGCTCTCCACGGCATGACAGGGCCTTCGGCCGGTGGGCCCTTGACAGCCAATCGCAAGTCACCCGCCTCTTCCCCCGAAATCCACTCACCACGGAAGGAAGATCACTCAGCGCCACCACCACCCTCCAACTCGAAACTCTCGGCAATCTCCGCCTCCATGGGAATGGATCTGACCCGCAAGAGTCCGGTGAGCGGGCGCAGTAGTGTGAGTCCGGGAAACAGTATCTCACCGTCTCCGAACACACCCAGCGCAGGCGTCGTGACGAGTCCATCTCAATTTTCGGCGAATTCAGCCCTGGGCGGCGTCAGTAATGGACCGCCGAACTTTATGACTGGGACAACAATTGGTGTCTGTCCGGAGCACATGAACGGACGACCTAGCGGGGTCGACTGCTCCAAATGTGAACTCATCCTCAACTCTAGTCGGATGGGAGCCCTTGGAAGTCTCCATACAAGAAACTCTTGCAAAACACTCAAGTGTCCCAAATGTAATTGGCACTACAAGTATCAGGAGACGCTGGAAATACACATGAAGGAAAAGCACCCGGACAATGAGACAAGTTGTATCTACTGCATTGCAGGCCAGCCCCACCCACGCCTCGCGAGAGGGGAGACATATACTTGCGGCTACAAACCCTATCGTTGCGAAGTTTGCAATTACTCCACCACCACCAAGGGTAACCTCTCGATTCACATGCAGTCTGACAAGCATTTGAACAACATGCAGGAACTTCAAAATGGCGGCGTCCCACCCCCAGAGTCACTTGTCCAGCAGTCACCTCAATCTACGCAGGTTCAGGCCAAGAGTTCCGGAATGAGCCCCTCACCTTCCTGCGGGGGTGGGGCCAATGGTCAATCCACGGCTGTCATTTCACAGTCTCCTAAGCCAAAACCCACATTCCGGTGTGACGTATGCAATTACGAGACGAATGTAGCACGGAACCTTAGAATTCACATGACAAGCGAAAAACATACTCACAATATGATGGTTCTCCAGCAGAATGTCAAGCACATGCAACATCTCAATGCTCTCCAGCAGCAGGCTCCATTTGACCCAGCCACTTTGCTCCAGTTCCATCCTCAGCTCTCAGCGAGTCTCTCGGCCGCGGCGGCTGCTTCCAGTGGTGGGGACAAGGGTGGGCCCCACAATGAGGCGGCTCTAGCTGACATGGCGTATAATCAAGCTCTTCTCATCCAGCTCATGACAGGAGGTCAACTCCCGCCCCACATTCCACCAGAACTCGCCCCACACATGGATCTCGGTCTCAATCCGGACACAATGGAGCCACCGCCCGAGCCACCAGATCCCAATCCCACGCACCTCTTCATGTGCTGCGTCTGCACGTCCTACAATACTGACAACCTCGAGTCGCTCTCCCACCACTTGACTCGTGACAGGACGAAGGTCAATGAGTCGGAGAGCCTTGTCCTCCTCCATGGCAACTACGTCTGCACACTCTGTTCCTACAAAACCAATCTCAAGGCCAACTTCCAGCTCCACTGCAAAACAGACAAGCATCTCCAGCGTCTCCAGCATGTCAATCACATCAAGGAAGGAGGGCCGCGGAACGAGTGGAAACTCAAGTATTTGAGCATGAGTAACCCCATTCAAGTACGCTGCAACGCTTGTGACTACTACACAAATTCAGCCCACAAGCTCCAGCTCCATGCAGCCAATCAAAGGCACGAGATCTCAGTCCTCATCTTCCGACATCTCCAAGCACAGGAAACGCAGATGCACGAAGAGGCCCGGATCTACGTCTGCGCTCTCTGTGGCTTCACGACAAGAGTCAAACTTCAACTTCTACAACATACTCGGTAATTAATTACTTTGCAACTTGATTTTTTTTCCTATTTTTTGTTCGTCCTACCTTTGTTCTACCTGTAGCGAATGTGTAGGACCTGTTAAATTCCACTAGGCTAATTTAATTGTGTTTCTCACCTCTGAAGCAGAGGTAAAGGTAGAGTGCAATTAGGCGTTTAACATAAGTTCAAGAACAGGTCTCCGTCTCCTTCCTTGTAATGAATATTGAATTACGTCGTAAATTCCTTATCCATTAGTTACTTGACAATTGGAATTACAAGGGAGGTAAAGAACGTTAAGTTCCCTTTCTTATCGTGGCATTAAATCCAGAGAGCAAGTAATTAAAGTCAGGTGTCTCCTCCACCAAAAAGGTGGAACCCACTTTATGGCAAGAGGATCCACTCCTAAGGTAAGTGATAACTCCTCGAGTACTTCAAGGGACCAACGCAGAAGGATAGGCCCTCACAAATTTCCTCAACCCCTCACAATTTTAATCAGAAATTAACAAAACTCATTAAAAAAAGAGAATCTTAATCGTTTTAATTTCATTCACCTCCAATCGCCTCCACCATAAATTAGTTACCACCTCCACTCAATTCACACTGTACGACTCATTTTTCTTAAAAACTAAATTCTCCTAAAATTAATAACTACCATTTACCCATTTACAAATATAACTTTTAAAATACAAAAAAAAATATATTAAAAAAAAAAACATCAATTGGATCGAAAAAAAAATGTCGAAAAATGAGGGCGCTAGTCGGAGGAGACACTGAATGAGAAAGATTTGAAGTGATTCTCTCAAAGTTTTATTGAATAAAAAAAATTGATTCTACTCCTTTTTTATTCTATTCTGTATTTTTTTTTAACTTTTTTTTAAAGTCATACAATTTTTATTTTATGGGGTTAATTTTTCCGCAATAAGGAATGCCTCTAGCGGTAAAAAATTTATGAAAAACGACTCCAGGAAAAATTGTTTTACTGGCCAAAATCGCTGATCGTGACTCGTTTTTTTTTCTCCAGATCTCTCAAACATCTTCAACTGGAGCAGCTCCACAATCTGCAGCGTCGTTCTGAAGGGAAGGATGGAGTGGACCTTGTTCAAATGTTTCGAGTCCTGGAACAGCCCGACTCGTCCGATTCTCCAGGACCTACAAATTCTCAGCACCAGGCCCTTCTCGACTACTATAATGATTCAGGTAATTAAACCACCATTTTCAAACTTCTTTTTTTCCGCTCCATCTTTCCTCAGATCGCTTTAATCGCCTCCACTCGCAGCAGCAGCAGCATCTCCTCCAAAATGGAATTTATGAACTTGTTCTCCTACTAACCATCTCGACTCTCTCGAATGGCTGTTTTGAGATAATTAAGTTGATTTGTTGGTCATTTTCGAAGGATGAGATGGGTGCATTACTTATAATTTAGTGGCTTAAGGGCCCATTAGGAGGGACATGAAGGAATTGTCACTCTATGGAAATGTGAAGGGGACAAGGTAACATGAGCACTCTGCCCATAAAGATTGACGTTTAAGATCCTCACAATGCAAAATTGACCATTTTTTGTCCCGTATGGGCTGTTCTTAAGTGTCGACTCTCGTAAACACGATTAACTAACTTTCAAATTTAATTACGAAATGTAGGCGTATGAGGAAAATATGAAATTGATATGTGTAGGGCAAGTAAAAAAACCCAATTCACACCAATCAACAATTTCAATACGAAAAAAACTCCCCTGCGCACAAAGTTTATTAATGAGCTCCAGAAGTGCTTGTGCTGGCGTCATTACTTTTTCAATAACATGCTTTCACCCCTTTGTCCACTTGAGGAGCCCACTGAAAATGGATTGATTGTTATTATAACTAAAATTCAGAAGTGGTATTTAGAAGAGGGGAAATAATCGTTTGTTAGGGAATCCATCAATATTTTAGCAACGCCAATGGCAGGAGAAAGTGGAGCCTCTCAATAATAGGAGAAAAGTAGCACAAAAGGCTGCAAAAATGAAAAAATACGCCACCGCCGCGGTGAAAACAACCATTCTCCCACCTTTGAAAACTATAAGTGACAACACTTTTCACTTGTTCTCAGAGCCCGCAATGTAGCTACAACAGTGAGCATACGTTTTGGAGACGTACACGCATGTGTAGGGCTTATTTGTTGTTGTAGGGTTTAGGATGTCCAGCGGATCAACTTCCAGTTTTCCTTTATCCAGCGCTTCTAGTTTCCAATTTCACAGGAATAACCATATTTTCCAGTTTTGGTGACAATGAAGTGTCGCTTTGCATTTGAGTAATGGGGCCGAGGGAGGCGCTTTTGGATTTACAAAACAGAAACGTTTTGAAATTTGGAAAATCCTTTTTAAGCATAGTTTCGACAGTTTGAAACAAAAGGAAGCGATTAGGGTGTATTTCTGATCGTGGAGGTGTGAATTCAAGTGTCATTTTGCCCACTTGAAAAAAAAATGCTTGGACTGTCTGTGTCCTAGGCTCTTTGAGAGGGTCCATTCAACTCAAGACAATTCCATTGGAAGGAAGGGGGATGAAATTAGAGGGTTGAAATTAAGACTTGATGAAGGAGGGTGGAAGTGGAGACAATAGAAAAGGCAGGGAGGGTAGCAGCGTCCACTTCGACCTGAAGACATCCTTGAGCAATCCTTATTTTTAAGTGCTCTTAGAACTCCCTTAATGAGATTCTTTTAGCATTCGAAATAATTGACTTCATGTTCTAATTAATTTACACCTGAGAACTTGGCTCCCTATTATCAGTACCTTCTACTGCTACTTTTAGAAAATGATGTAGCAGAAAAATAAGGGATGGACGAAAAAAAGGAGCAAAATCATAGGGACATTTTTTTTGTCTTCACTGTCACCACAAGCATTGTCAGGGTCCAAGGTGAATGCCGAAAACTTGAGGAAAAAAAGTATAGTTTTTTAGTTCAGTTTTTTCACGTTAAGAAACGTAAGAAACTTATAACGATATTCGGATGCACTTTATGCGAATGGAGCGTTTTGGGCGGAGTTGAGGCTGTCATGTTAAATTCGTAAAATGATTAAATTTACCTCAACTTTTCGTTCTATTCGTCCGGTTGGGCCGTTCTCTGTTGGATTTTTTTTTCTTTAAATCGTGCTCTTGCTGGGTGATGTCAAGAGTAAAAAGTCATTAGCAGATTGTTTCGTAAAGGTTGGCTGACTCATTTTGATTTTCCATTTTTAGTTTTACATTTCGTTTTTGTTAAGGGAGGAAAATAGTGGAATTTGTGGCTAATTATCACCTCCACTCAACCATCCACTTCAAAATCACTCTTCATCCTCCCTCAAGGCCCCACCTGCCCCACCGTTCTTTCAAAGCCCTTGTTCACAGATTTGTGCCTAATCGCTTCCCCTCCTCTTGTTTTTGTTTTCATCTTCCGCTCCTCAACCTCCCCTCCTCCGCCGTTTTGTTTTATTCTAAAAGAAAACGTAGTTTCATTGTGCTACTCCTCAGAGAGCTCAATTCTTTTTCTTCAGATCCCAAAAATTTCAGATTCTTTTTTTTTCTTGGATAATTTTGATCATGGATCAATGGCTTTTCCCTTTTTCTTAACGTCTCTTGAGATACGCATGAGTGGGGAATTGAATAAGAAGAATTTTCCGAAACAGAACTAATAGGAAACGCTGCTGCCGAAAACCTAGAAGGAAAAAGAGGAAATGCAAACAATTATTCGGCCCTTTGAATCATAATAATGGCCGAAAAAATAATTTCGGGTAGGGAAAATGCTTTATGTAAAGTTTGGCAGCGGTGGAGCTCAAAAGCCTAGAAAAAAAAACGATTCCATTTTTGTGATGATGAGAAGTACGTTTTTTGTGACCGTTCTTCGCATGACCGTGATACTGGTTTGGGTCGGAGACACCTAAAACACAGGCCAAGGTCCTCGAAGTTGTGCCTTTGGACATAGTCCTAATTAGGAGTTTTAATAGCAGAAGGAAATTAGTGTAATTATAGAGGGGGCTATTAAACACAAAAAGAGTAATTAGACGCTTCCGAGGCATGGATCCGCCCCTTCAATGCATTTACACTTGTAGGAATAATGGGCATATCTGCAGGATCAGGAGCAGGAGAGGGGATGAATGTATCCATCAAATCACGATACGTGAACTCTTCATTTTCGTGACATCCATAAAGAGACGGACACGAAGAAGTCAGAGGCTGGAAGGACTTCAGAAGTCCAAGGGGCGCAATTACGTCCATAAAATGGTGCGGAGGTGGTCTTAAGTACATGCAAAAAAAATGTTGCTGCTGCGATGCTGCGATACAGGAAAAATGCTTTTGGCGCTGCTAGTCGGCTTTCACCTCCTTTTTGCTTTTTAACTAATTATTTACCGATACAAAAAATCCCCCAAAACAGATAAGGAGATGATTCTGAAGAAGGAAGCGGCGAGTGTCCTCAAACATGCCCTTGAGAAGGAGTCCCCTGAACTCAATGATCTCAGTTGCCCTTACTGCACCTTCGTCACTGACTCAGAGACGCGGCTGACGCAGCACTTGGCCACGCAGCACTCGGGAACGGACTTGTCATCCTCAATCAACTCGTCAACTTCCGGGGGTGGGGGTGGGAGTGCTAGACACAGGGCCGACGGTCCCCGAACTTCGTCGACGTCACCCGAGTCCAAGTCTGAGAGTCACTCAATGCTCTGCCCCCTCTGTCAAGAGCCCTGCCTCGACCGACACACCCTTGAGTCCCACGTGATGCAAGTTCACTCTGTCAATGCCGAAGGGCTCCAACGCCTCCTCATGCTGGTCAATCAATCCAATTGGCTCAATCCCTCGCCAACCAATAGGCACTCGGCGGGAAATCAAAGCTTTTCGTCGGGGGACGTCAAGTCAGATTCGAATGACGAGAATGACAAGGACGGAAAGTCGGAAAATGAGAGCTACCAAGATGATTCGATGAATGAGGGCGATGACATGAGGTGTTCGACATGTACCAAGCATTTCCGGTCATTTGATGACCTCTGCCACCACCAAAACGAATTGGGTCATTTTGAGGTTAAGCAAACGTCTGCGGGGATTGTGTACCTTTGCTGGAAGAAGGGCTGCAACCAATACTTTTCAGCGGCGAGTACGCTCCAGATGCACTACAGAGAGATCCACCACTTAAGGGGTCGAAGGGCCTCCACTGGAGCTCCCGTCACGGTCTCAGAGAAGCACATTCACAAGTTTCGATGTAATCAGTGCTCACTTGCGTTTAAGACAATGGAGAAGCTCCAGATCCATGCTCAGTACCATACGATTCGTGATGCGTCAAAATGCAATTTTTGTGGGCGGAGCTTCCGTTCTGTTCTGGCGCTCCAGAAGCATGTGGAGACGAGTCATTCCGAGTTGAGTGAGGAGGAGCTAGCGAATTTCAAGCAGCGTATTGCAGCGAATCCACTAATTTTGGCAGGTATCACGGGCCAAGTGCTCGATTCAGCGATGAATGAATTACTCAAGAAGGAATCGGCGTCACGTGAGGATGAAGCGATGGAAATTGAGGAAAGTGGAGAAGCCGTTGAGTCAGGGGACGGAGACAGTAATGACTCGGGTGGATCCAAGGATCAGCAACAACTTTTCGAGGACTATTTGAATACGCAAGCAATGGCGGAAGACTCGTACAATGACCCAACAAGAAAATACAAATGTCACCGTTGTAAAGTCGCCTTTACACGGCAGAGCTACTTGACATCACATAACAAGACCCTTCTCCACCGAAAGGGTGAAAAGCTGAGCTACCCAATGGAAAAGTATTTGGATCCAAATCGACCCTTCAAGTGCGAAGTTTGCAAGGAGTCCTTCACGCAAAAGAATATTCTTCTGGTCCACTACAATTCCGTGAGCCACCTCCATAAGCTTAAGAGGGCGATGCAGGAGCAGCAGGCTTGGACACAACTTGGAAACAATAACAATTCCACCAATTCAATGGTTCCACCAAGTCCCCTTATGAGCCCTGCGAGCGCCAAGTCAACTCCAGCGACTCCAGGACCCACCGACGGAAAATTCAGCTCTGCCCAGACTCCAGCGACCCCCTCTCCAGAGGACGAGGACAAGAAGCCCTTCAAGTGCAACATTTGCAAAGTCGCCTACAGCCAAGGGTCAACACTGGACATTCACATGCGGAGTGTCCTCCATCAAACAAGGGCCTCCAAACTACAGGAACTGGCCCTTAGCGGTCAGATTGACCTTTCGAAACCTCTAATTGAGCAACCGGAAATCGGCAGAGTTCACGATCAGCATAAAAAGCTCTTACAAGAAATGCTTAGCCCTAAAGGGGACGGTTCCTTTAATTCGACTTCCACTCCAGTCCGCTCCTCGTCTCCAGCTTCCAGTTCCAGCCCTCAAACGACGCTCTCCAGTGTCTCTCCAGCACAAGCGCTTCCATGCTCACGCTGCGGAACCATTTGCAACTCTCAAGAGTCATTAATCCAGCATCAGCATCTCTACTGTCTCTTTTCGGCGAATCCGCTTTCGCTCTTCCCGCCCTTACCCTCGCCGAATTCAACCTCAACACCGAACACCTCTCTATTGGCCGAGGGTACAGAGCGCAGTGGGTCACCAATGGATACCGATTCATTTGGCGTAACGCGCTTTGTAATGCCGAGCCGGAAGTCATCGCAGCTCTATAAACATATACTGGAGAGTTATGGTTTTGAGATTGTAATGCAATTCAACGAGTACCATCAGAAGCGTCAGAGAGAGGCGGAGCGTGGAGAGACGCTGGAAGAGAGTGAGCTGGATGAGCGGATTCTGAAGGAGTTTCCAGAATTAGCCAAGTCCACTTGTCCATTTTGCAAGAAAGTCTTTTCCTCTGTCTGGATTCTGAAGGCTCACTGTGAGCAAATTCACAAGGATGTTGTATCTATGGAGACGCTTGAGAGCTTCGCTGAAATATTTCGATCTTCCTATATTAAAAAACTGGAAATTTCTGGGTCAAGTGCTGCGGAGTCCAATTCCTATGAAAATGGAGACGAGCCGAATGGAAATGTTGGCCAAAAAGAAGTGAATCAATCCCGATTGACTGCCCCTTCACCCCCGACTGCCTCTGTCACGCCCGCTTCCAGTTCGGAATCGGTGTCGGGTGCTGGCGGAAGTGTCAACACTCCGAGTACACCAATCAGAGACAGGGAAAATAGGGAAAGTAGCGGCGCAACCAACCTTGGGCCGTCATTTGCCCAGCAGATGAGTGACGTCCAGGCGGCACTGGCGTCCATGGCAGCGGCGTCCCAACTGTCTCAGCATTTCAATCCTATGATGAACCCAATGATGATGGCGAGTCTTGGCATGGGCCTTCCTCTGGGACTAAACATGAATGCCCTTGCAGCGATGAACTTGCAACCTCCTTTAGTTCCTATGATGATGCCAAGTCCCTTCGATCAACATATGAACCAACTCCAGAATCAAAATCTCTCTAACCAACAAAACGCTGCTCTCTTTTCGGCCGCTGCCGCCGCCATGGAGAATCATCCTCGAGAACAGCATTCGAAGACGCCGCTCCAGCAACAGGCGACGGCTCAGTCGATGAGTAGTAGTGCGAGTCAACCACCTCAAATTCCGCCGCCGGCTCCCAGTGGCCAAGGCCAGCAAAAACGGGCGCGCACGCGCATCACTGACGATCAACTCAAAATTCTTAGAGCTCACTTTGACATCAACAACTCACCTTCCGAGGATCAAATTTCACAAATGGCGGCTCAGTCGGGCCTTCCACCAAAAGTTATCAAGCACTGGTTTCGAAATACGCTGTTCAAGGAGAGGCAGCGTAACAAGGATTCGCCGTATAATTTCTCCAATCCCCCTTCCACGACGCTTAATTTGGAAGAGTATGAAAAGACTGGGGAAACGAAAGTGAAAGCAATTGATCCTGAAGACCAGAAGCTCTATGAAAATCCCACTCCGACGCCACCGCCGATCCAGGTAAAGAAGGAGGGGGCTGGAAAGAAAGCGATACAAAATCAGGAAAGGCAATCAGCGGCCCTGGCGCAGCAACAATTACAACAACAACAGCAACTCCAGCAGCAACTCCTCACTTCCCACCTCCAAGCGCTCCAGCAACACCACCAAGATGCAATTTCTGCTTACAGCCAACATCCCGATTTGCATGAAATGCTCATGGGCGGAGAATTCTCGGAAACAGAATCGAGAAGTGAGGAAGATCATCAAGTGACCCAGCCGAAGCCGAAAAAAACTACGAAGGCCCATTCAGGGACAAAGAAGGCCAAAATTGACCATGAAGGGGTCACGTCCCCAGGGGGGAGTCTAAATTTATCAATCGGGGCGCATGCTCATGAGAGTTCGTCACTGTCATCGTCGCCATCACCGCAGCAAATGCTTCCACCACCAAAAGGGTTTGCCACGCCCACCTCCATGCCCACAGCCAATAGTCTTCTGTCCCTTGCCTCTCCAGTCAACCTCAACAGCCCTGGAAGCAGTTCTGGAAGGGGCGAGGGCGCCTCCATGACAACTCCGCCGCTCTCGAATTGCCCGAGTCAAAGTTCCGGAAAACGGGCCAATCGAACGCGCTTCACAGATTATCAAATTAAAGTCCTTCAGGAATTTTTTGAGAATAATGCTTATCCCAAGGATGACGACTTGGAGTACTTGAGTAAATTACTCGGCCTCAGCCCACGCGTAATTGTCGTCTGGTTTCAAAATGCGCGGCAGAAGGCACGGAAAGTCTATGAAAATCAGCCGCCGGTGGATGCTCCGGAAGAGGGGGCGGGGCGCTTTCAACGAACCCCGGGACTTAACTATCAGTGTAAAAAGTGTCTCCTTGTCTTCCAGCGCTACTATGAGTTGATTCGCCATCAAAAGACTCATTGCTTTAAGGAGGAGGATGCCAAGAGATCGGCGCAGGCGCAGGCGGCTGCGGCACAAGTAGCGGCGGCCATGTCATCGGAAGATTCCAATTCCAGCGCCATCACTGACAACAATAGTCTCACCTCCAGTTGCGGTCCGAGCCCAGGGGCGCTAGCGATGACAAATTGCAATTCGAATCCCGCGGGCATTTCTCCTGGAGCAAATTTCGGATCTAACGAAAATCTTAAACCGATTCCACCGCCCCTTAATCCAACTTCGGAAGAAACGTTTCAGTGTGAAAAATGTAATCTTGTTTTTCCGCGGTTCGAATTGTGGCGAGAGCATCAGTTGGTTCATTTGATGAATCCCAATCTATTTCCTTCCTTTGCGCCGGAAAGTCCATTTGGTCTTTTACAACAGCACACGCAGGCGCAGCAGCAAAACCAAATTCAACTGGGCCAATCACAACAGCAAATCAAAATGGAGCCCAAAGATCCTCAACAATCGCCAAGCGAAACGAGTTCGATTGCTGGGGACGCTGCATCAGGTAAACGAAAATGGTCCGCCGATGAGCATACCGAAGATGACGAAGTGGGTCACGATGGACAGGCTAGGGACAAGAGACTTCGGACCACCATACTGCCCGAGCAATTGGACTACTTGTATCAAAAGTATCAAATTGAAAGCAATCCAAGTCGAAAAATGTTGGAGACAATTGCACGGGAGGTGGGGCTGAAGAAACGAGTTGTTCAAGTCTGGTTCCAAAACACGCGAGCACGGGAGAGGAAGGGGCAGTTCCGAGCTCATGCCCAGGTAATCAACAAGCGCTGTCCCTTCTGCCCAGCTCTGTTCAAGGTCAAATCTGCACTGGAAACGCACTTGGCTGGAAAGCATGGAGACCAGTACAGTAAGGGTGAAATTAACATAGATGCGATTCCAGATGAAGAGTACGATGCTCCAGCGTCACCGCTCGCGAGCGGCGGTGACAGTTCCAAGGGTCCCGTTACCTACGGAACGCATCCAGCCGGCTCCAATTCTCCATCTACCAACATGATCATGGCCCCCTTTCTCCACAGCCTAACGGCTCACGCTGAGCTGGAATCCAATCTCAAGCTCTACGAAGAGAGTCTCAAGCGCTACGCTGCCCAGGTACAACAGCAAGGAACGCCTAGTCACAATGGCCGATCCGAAGGGCAGATGATATCGGACATGCGACATATGAAGGCCGAAGCAGGTACAGCCGAGTTTCCGCTTGACCTCTCCAAGCCGGTTGACCTCTCGAGAGCAATGCCAAAGGCTGAGGACTCAATGGACAATGACTTCATGTCAGGTAAGACAGGCTAATTTGGTTCCTTTTGTTCTTCCGACATCTCTTCACGCTGAACTTGACAATATGTAAATGTCGATGATCGCTTGTCAAATCGCTTTAAAAAGATTACTTTGAGGTTAGTATCAAAGTAAAACGATTTTTTAAAAATTCGACGTGACTAAAAAACGTCTGGAACTTTGTATGTAAATGAATTGAATGAATGGGAGGCAGAGGAATGTTTTTACCCTGTGCACTGCACTTGTGTGCCCTTAATACCGGTCAACGCTTCTAGCTTTTTTTTTACGTAACACTGATTTTTCCCTTCTATTTTCTAAACCCTTTTGATCCATTTTTGTAAATTATGGTTTATTTTCCAAGACAAGTAACCTTTGACCTTGGACGACCTATCATGAGGAGCGTCAGACCTCGAGTGAAGTGCACAGGCGGCCATCCCTCGTCTCCTATTGGTTGAAAAATCATACTAATTCTGGCACCCCTGTCCACAGATGGGGAATTTGACGCTTCTCATGATAGCAATCCTGCCTCACCGGCCTCTAGCACTGCGTCTGCGCAGAAAGGAATCGGAAGTAGTGGTGGTGGGGATGGTAGTGTCAGTATGGGGGCAAATGGCAACAAAAGATTTCGAACGCAGATGTCCAGCCTCCAGGTCAGCTGAAGTAATTGTCCGTTGATCCAGCGCCCAAAGAGTTCGGTTCATTTTTTGTTTTTTATATTTTGCCATTTTGCTTCATTTTTAAATTGCATTTTGAAATTTTCCTAAACTTCCGTTTTACACCGTGCTTCTTGACCTGTTCGACTTTGTGTGAGATGCTGGGCTTCGTTTTTTTAGAAATGGAAACCCGCTATTTCCGTTTTCGCATTTATTTTTTTTCTGTGGAAAAGGAAAAGTGATTGAAATGATGTTTTATGGCTCATAAGACCGTGGAAATTCCTTCATAAAAAAGTTTCCAATCTCTTGTTATTCGTTTGACGACAAGACGACGCACAGATCTTAAACCGGTCGTTGCGTCGCAGCATTTCTCTCCTTTTGCATCCGTTGTTTCAACGGCGCTTTCAGTCAATTCGCTTCGTCCCCTGTAATGCGTGAGAGTGTGATTTGAAAACGCTTCATCTTCCTAAAATACATTTTTGCTTTATTCGTATGCCAGATTCTGTGAATGAGCAGTTTAAAATGTGATTTAAGAATTGTGTTTTGAGAAGTTTTTCTAATAATTATTTAAAAACTGACATGACTAGGTGAAAGTGATGAAGAATCTGTTTGCTGACTACAAAACTCCAACAATGGCTGAATGTGAAATGCTTGGGGAGGAGATTGGGCTACCGAAGCGCGTCGTTCAAGTTTGGTTTCAAAATGCGCGGGCAAAGGAAAAGAAGGCCAAGCTACTGCTGCAGAAGGCAGGGATCGTTGACCCCAATGACCTTCCCTTTAAACCCTTAGAAAACTGTAGGCTCTGCGACTTTTCATACTCACACAAGTACTCCATTCAGGATCACATCTTCACGCGTCGTCACATTGACACTGTCAAGGCATCAATTCTGAGCAGCAAGTCCGCTAAGACGGTCAAAACCCCCTTACCACTACCCCCGGCCCCCCTGCAGAAGAGTCAAGGTGAAGAGGTGGCTCTGCCAAGGCAAAATCACCCTGTAACTGGTAAGTGACAACTAGTTACTCTCATTTTGCCCCCATCGGATACTTGAGTGCTTCTGGAAACTGGACGGGGGTTCAAAGACTGATGGAGTCAAAAGTTCCCAATTTTTTTTTTTAGAAAATTATACTAAAACAGTATGTGCCAGACAAAACGTTTAGGTTCTTTAGAATTTAGTTAGCAGGAATTTAGAAGCGGAAAAAACTAACTTTTAGAATTTGTCAAAAGAAGGTAGCTATTTAGCAAAGTGATTTTTAGTGCGTTCAAATATCCCAGTGGCTAATTATTGTATGCATACTAACAAAAATTTAGAAAAAGAGAGTTAAGGTCAACGCCTAAAATTAACTTATATAACACCACGACCACATTTTAGTCTTATACCACTAATACAAATCATGGTTCAAGATTCCTAGTGCGCTCAGCGTACACACTTTTTTCTTTTTGTTATTTTTCTTTGCTTTTGTTATAAGAAGAAATTAATTTAAATATAGGTAATTGTTATAATTTAGTATATTTTAGTTTATTATTTTGTAGAGTTTAGGTAACTACTTAAGACAAGAAATCATTGTTCTGTTCAATTTTTTAGTTTGTAATAATTTCCAGTGATTTTTGAGACATGACGTTAAACTGAAAAAAGTTACATATAAAAAGAGAGAAACATCGTTATTTCGTTTTGCTCATCATCTTGTGTTGTTTTTTCTTTGCATTTATTTTTTTGCATAATTTCCTTCGACTCAAGGATTACGTTTTTTGAGGATGAGGGGATAAAGCCTCCTGAGATTTTGGCACTTTGTTGAAGATGTAAATAGGCTGGAGGGCATTGACTTCCTGTTGTTAATAATGAGAAGATTGGAGGTTGTTACATTACATGCGAATCTCTGATGGGGAAATTGAAAAGATGCTGGGGAAGTGGCAGCATTTAAGTTGGTTTTTCTCAGGTGAATTGCCACTCCGAGTGCCAATTAGATCTTCTCGCCTCAATGCCCTTGGAGACAATGGGATGAAATACTGTGAGTCTCTGAAGGCCCCTTCAAGTCCTCTTTGAGGCCCAAAAATTCTGTTCGATGGAACTAATTTATTGTAAGATGCTCAATTCTTTCAAGAAGAGAGAATGGGAAATGGAGGCGATTAATTGGAGCAACCGAGATGAAAGTGACAGTCGATTCAGAATTTATGGGATCCACTAAGATTCAGATCGCACGCAATTCCTTACACAATTACACCATCTTACGCTCGAATTGTTGTGAGTCTACCATAATTTCTACTTAGAAATCGTAATTTCAACCTAGAAATCATAACTTCAGTTTATTTTACAACGTAAAAGTCGTAATTACAGTTTTTTTTTTACAGCTTTAGAAATCCTAATGTCAACTTAGAAATCACGATTTCAGTTTTTTCACACCTTTAGAAATCATATTTACAAATTGAGATTTTCAATTTTGCAACAAAATTCATAATTCCAGTTTACTTTTTTCAACTTAATTACTAAAATGATCCTTGGCATCAGTGATACTGATACTATCGGTATGGACGCCTTTCTGTGTCTGTTGTATAGGTCGTGTACTCGAAATCGATTTGAAATTGTACCTAACCGTTACTACCTTGCCGGTTCCTGGACAATAATGGAATCTGCCTATAGAAATCTTGACAGTTGAGCCCTTAAGGAGCGTTCTCAGTGTGGAGCTAAGCGTGTGCTCAAAGGGGGGTTTGGACAGAGTTGTTTCTATTTGCCGAGTCATCGTCCCATGCTGCTAGGGAAGAGATCCAGGCCCCCAAAGTGACCCTGTAAGTGTCCCTTGGGGTAATTACCCCTATGAGAATTTCTGAAGGAAGCGGAAAGGTAGTGATCGGGTATTATGATTATTTGGGCCATTCTGAACAGTCGAGACAAAAGAAAACGTAAAATATTCTCGAATCGGGGCTTTGGGATTGAATCAGATTGAAACAATTTCCTACCATTCGGTCCAACTGTGATATTCTTACTGCCAACGCATCCCATGCATCTGCTCCCCTTAAGTCGCTCAATCAAATGCAAGGAACTTGAGGAGACCTGGGGACTTATTCAAGGGACGACTCAAAAGCATGGCCATTGAGCGGTAGACTCCAATTGATATGTCCAAAGATCCAGATGCATCTCCCACCAACTACAACCGCCGACAACGCATCATGAATTCGTAGGATCAAACCGACTAGAATTTAATCAAAATTATTGAAATTACGACGAATCTTCCGTACGACGTTCTAGTGAGCAATGGCTTTTAAACACCAAATTATAAAGCATTCTGGATTATTTTTATTCATTTATTTTTATTTAATGATTTTTTTTTATTGTATTTTTAAGGGTACAGACACGGAATAGGAATTTAAGTGTTGAGCATGTAGGCGTTGCAGTCGTTGGTTATTGCCAATGTCGGTACACCTGGCTTTCTCTTGTCTTGTCCAGAAGAAAGGCCCTTAGCCTTCGTAATGATGATGAAGTAAAGCGAAGGGACGAAGGGCCAAGTACGGAGATTATTTCCCTCCTAAGAAACCTCTTCTAATGCTCATGTGTCCTCTAGGGCCCTTTATCAATCACTTTTATCTATAACCACTCAGTCGTCACAAAGAAGGGCGAAGAGGGCCCTTCGCCTGTCCTTAAAAAGCTAAAAAGACATGAAGACCCTGGCACTTCTATAACCCTCCTCAAATCTAGGACCTGGGATGACAACAGTTGGAATTTCTTTTTGGACGCACAGCTTCTCACTGTTTGCCTCGAAGTCCCCCCCTTTCATTATCTCCATGCTGAGAATAATGCCTACCTTGTTACCTTGTTTTCACTAATTCAAAAACATCCAACCAATCAAAAGGGTTGAAGGGCTTCTTAGGTCATCGGAGGATGATCAAGCTCTGAAGAATTAAGGACTCTAGGCAGGGCCCAAGTGATAAAAAGTAGAATTTTCATCATTAAAGACTCCAAAGAAGAGTCAAGTATCAGTTACTGGAGGGAGGGCGAGGGGGGTCAAGGGACCACATTCCAAGGAGCTTTGGCCAACTACCCTTGGATCAATCATAACCTACCTGTCAGATTACTTCTTAAGATCCATTGTTAGGGGAAAGAGGCCAAGGCGCCCCCCGTAGGTACCCTTCCAAGGGCCCTCTCTCTCTTCATACCTTCTCATCTTTCCAACTCTTAATTTATAAAGTAACAACGTTTACATCTTAAGGTGGAAGTGAGTATGGAATTGTTACCAATTAAAAATGAAATAAGAATCATTTATAAAGGAATGCGCAGAAGTGGGGTATTCAGGGCCCTTTAAGGCCTTATCCAGGTGTTGTTATGCCCTTCCATTGTTCTTTCAAGGGCTCATCTTCACGCTACTAAGAATTTTTCCTGATCAGGAATGCGATTGGAATTTGCTCACAGATCACTTTAACTGAATTTTTTAAAGATCAAACTCATTTCGAATTAATTTTTAAAAAAATCATTTATTTTATCGAAAACTTACATCCAATCATTTTAATATTTCAATCAATATGTTGTTTCAAGAATACAATGTGCTACCTCTTTGGCATACGTCGAACTCATTAAAGTTTTTTTTTTTAATTTGACCCCATCTTTCAATTTTCTTAATTGTTTTTTTATTCTAACCATTGAAACGAATAGGACCATCAATATCTTTTTGTTAGTTAGTAAATGCAAATGACACCTAAACTCATTGAACTAAACGAGTTTAGAGCTCTTTGAATATTAATTACGGTTTTTCCTAATCTAAATCCTTCATAAATTAGTATGAAATATGGATCCACTCTTTTCAATTTTCATATTGAAAAAGGTGGGAACAAGATTTACGAGCGTCCATAAGGTGAAAAGATTCCCCCAGAGATTTCATAGCCACTTTTCCTGTTACAAAGTTCGTGGTCGCTGAGCAACTGGCAGCATTATGGCCCAAATACTTTGTAACTTGGACAGTTAGCAAAGGGTCCTATTGTAATCTAATTGTGCCAACGCTACTCGCAGACCTGAATTCGCCTGTCCTAAACGGTTTTTGCAATAATTTGGCCAATCATAAACGAGATTAGCTCGAGCAATTCCCATTTTCCCAACAGCCGCTGGCTGCAAGATTAAAAGCTATTGTAGCTACCACCAATCGTTGAAGCATAATTAAGCCTTTGCGAATTAGCAATATTTATGGCAAGTGTCCTCACCATAAGTTTTCCATTAACCACTGTTCTGCTCCCCCTGACTCCATTTTGGGGTTTGGGCATTTTTTTCTTTTCGATTCCGTTAAAACCGCCGCCCTCATTACTTTGCTAAATTTTTGACAAAACAATTAAGCGTGATTTCGTGTTAGGGAAGTTCGTGCTGGTTGTGGTTGGTTGTGCTCTGGGTATTAAATTCCCGTTGAGATGACATGTCCTACCAAAAACCACCCCAAGTACCATCAGCCAGCACCGTCGCCCCACCATCTTGTCCCACCAACTTATTATTATCATTCTCCACGGCCCTCGCTCCGGCTGTAATTACCAATGTGACAATATGGCAGAGCCCACGATAACGAAAGTTTGTCAGCCTCTGACTACTGCAATTTGCCAAAAATAAAAAAGTCGTCGTATGCTAATAATTTCAAATTAGGAACTGACAAAATTAGTGAACGAAATTTTGTCTCCGCCTTGACAATGAATTTGTCTTCTGGGAGCGGAACAGTTACCTCTTCCTTGAAAAATTTTTACTCCGTTTACAAAAAGGAGGGATTTACTCCTTGGAAAAGAGGAGTAAGTGCGTAATTTCCTATTAGGAAAAAGGAGTAATTTTTAAATAAAAGTTAATAATGGCCGTATAAAAAAAGGAGCCGCGGATGGATGTTTTGCGTTGCGTTGCGTAAGTCTTTTGTCTGCGTCTCCACTGTGTTTGGAAGCGCTTAATTCCTGTCGGTGGCGATTATCCTCGTCATGCCTCTTGTTTGTTCCCCAAATGAAGATAATGGGGAGATTTTGAAGTTGGGCGGAAGTGGAGGTTCACAAAGGGAAAATCCTAATTCATTCCCTAGCAAGAAAAGCGGTCTCTACCAATCATTGTTAACTTCAATTAATTGTCATTAGCCCATTAGTCATTTAGAGAGCATTCTGCCGACTGGCTTTCCGGCTTCTCATCACGAATACTCATTATGTCCTACAGCCTGCTGGAAATAAGGCTCTTTTTTTCCCAACACACCACTGTTTTGTAATAGAAAATAGAAAACGTAAAAGAAAAAAAATCACCTAAATACTGCAACAAATTCTAAATTATTGAGTAGTGCAGAATTTACTAGGAGAAAAGCGAACTGTGTATTATGCAAATGAGAGAAAACAAAATGAGAAAACCCACGTTTTCTCTTTTTCGTAAGGTTTACAAACTCATGAATTCATGAGATTTCATGATCATGAGAAACGCTAATTTTTTCCCTTGTTTTTTTTTGTTTGAAAAGTAGAAAGAAAGTTTGGGTTTTCTTTTTGAATTAGTCGAAATGGGACTAGAAAGTACACATTAATTTGGGATTTAAAAAAGTAGGGAGAAATAAATAATGAGGAAATTTCCCCTCATGCTTTTTCTCCGATCAATAGTGGGGTTCATTTAGAAAGGATCGACTCAGATTCTGGGAATAAAAAAAAATGAAGTTGCATGTGAAGTGGATATGGGAGATTTTTTTATTATTAATTGAGGAACGTTGAGCACAGCTTGGGCAAGGCAGACTCCCGCTTAATGGCTATCCGGATCCTTTTTTATGGGTAGAAAATATAGGGAAAGTTATATATTTTTTGTCACCCTAGTCAAACTCGTGACTTTTTTTGAAATCCCACTGGGAAAAGCATGGATTACGGAGACAGACGCCGGAGCCTAAAAAAATCGAGTCATAGAAAAATGCAAAGGGAAAGGATAATTAGAATTCAAGGATCTCATTCACTTTCCCCTCCGCAATCTAATCAGGTTTAATTAATTACTCAAACTCAATTATTTCTCTGACGACTTTGCTTCTTTCTTTTTTTGTTCGTCTAAATTCAAAATGTAATCCAGCCTTCTAGGAATAATCTCGTTTAAGATCACAATTAATGAAAAAGAAGATATTATTAGGGCTATCAATTTAATTGCAGCAGGAGAGAGGCGGAGAGAGAACGTCCCTGTTGAATTTATACAGTCGATAAATGAAGTTGAACGTGGGCGTAGTCACTGGGGAGCGATGATTTAAAAAAAAAACTGATCAACTTTTAGATCTGATTTAAAAAAAAATCAACTTTTAGATCTGAGTTAAAAAAAACTAGCTAACCGCAGGCGAATAATTTTATTTCAAAGATGAGCATTAGAATCGCTTAATTAGTTATCTCCTTTATAAGTTTCTTTTTACAATTTTTTTGGAATTTGAATTTCTCCAAAAAACACACTAGTAAAGCGTAATTAAATTAAACGCCATCCAGGCTCTAAGTCATCCAAATAATTATAATCACTCTGAACCTAAATTAGTGAATTAAAATGTTTTTAGAAATGTTTTAAAAGCAAAGTTGAATTTGTTAAAGACCTTTGTAAACGATTACTCTGGGAAGAAAGTTGGGTTTGGGAAGAACTGAAGCTTAACAAAACTTTGTCAGAATAGAATTGAAGTGAGATCAGCGCGTAGGCCCTTCGTATTAGTAACGAAGGGTCATGTTTAGCTTCCAGAGTCCCTAAAGTGGCTAATATCACCAATCTCCCTTCCGTATAACTTCAGATAGACTCACTTTCTCTTCCCGAGTAAAAAAAAACGTTTTTTTTTTAAAGAATTTTATAGTCTACCTTTTTCTCTCTCTCTCTCTCTGTCCAATGACGACATGAATTCTCAAAATGTTAAGATTAGGCCAAGGGACGGGAGCACTTTCGTCTTTCTCTTTAGTAATTTTGGCCACGTCCTCCTTTTTTTTTTATATTCTTCATTCATTTCTGTGCTGGAGCTTGAGGAGTGGTGGTTGGCAATTTTAAGAGAGAAAGTAAGAGAGAAAGTAGGATGATGCTGACGATGAGGAGCGACGCACGTAGCGCCTCAACTTGTTACAACTCCACTTTCCCCAGTCAAAACTCCAAAAGGAAAGTAGGGAGCCCAGGCGTAATTTCTATTACGAAGCCAAATTTTTATAACTTTCCTTTTCTTCCTCCCTTTTTTACTGATTTGAATTCATATCATAAAGTCCAAGGGCCTATTGTGTTGTCTTTATTTACTGCTCTCTTGAGCCCAACTTTACTCAAGAATGACGAGCAACTTCGATTCAAAGTGACAGTAGCAGAGGAGCTCCTTCCGATCTTAAAAACTTTCTCTCCAATCATAATTCTTCAAACAGCTCATTTCCTATTTAGAAAAAAAGGAAGAGAAAACAAGGCCTTAAAATCCTTTAACTTCGGATCGATGAGAATTTTTTTTCTCGTTTTTTTTTCTTCATTTTTTTTTGAAAGGTTCCCCCCAGAAAACGTTATAATGCTCCTAAAATCCTAGTATAACACACAAACTAAATTTTTAGATTCTAATTTAGTAAAGCTGGGTTTTAATTATATGTAATTTGAGTTTTAGTTTCAAACAGCTACAAATTTAATTAAAGTGAAGAGGATTAGCCTTCTCTGATTGCTTTTCAAATATGATTTAAAGATTTTCTTTTTGTAGTTTAATTTTTATTTTAGTTTTAAAAATTTTGGTGGGAAAAAATTGTCAATTTGAAATTGTTAGAAGTGTTCTTATGATGAAGGAAGAGAGTCATCGTCCAATTATCCCCATATGTACACTTACTAAACCGTGAGAGTTTTCTCCGGTTGCTTGGACGAAGATGAGCTTTTGTGTCTGTGGCTCTGGTGGGACTTGCTAATTTTTTTTTCTTTTCTGAAATTGGATTTCTGCTCGACTCCTCGGTACCTTGTTATCGTTAGAAGCCTGTGCCGCTCCCTTTCGTAATAGGAAACTGACCGTCTGAAAAATTAATGTCCATAACTCACCCGGATGAGCCTTGGAAGTTTGAGCCCTTGACTAGGCCGTCGCTATAAGGGCTTGCATGGCCCTGAAGTTGATATGATTAGAGAGTATTCATTGCTTTCTCCTCCCAACCCTACCCGACTTGGTGACTTTCTCCGGAATTGAAATGAGATTTTAATACTCCCTGCTTCAAGAGGAGAAAATGAGAAAATGAAGAAGAATCTCCTTTTTTTTCATTCTTTTTTTAAACAAGGCTTTGACTTTGAATTTTGGCAAAAAAATGCACTACGATTAGATGGAGGGAAAGGGGTTTGGAAAATCCTGGCAGGAACTTTCTCCCCTGGAATTGTTCTGGAGAAAGTATTAGGAGTCGATTTGCAGTAAAGATTAGGAAGCCCATTGGGCACTGAAAAAGCGAAGATCTTTTTTCGGGAGGTCTGCTGGAAGGGCTTTGAGTCCAAAATGGAATTATTCAGATGAATTTCCAGCCATTGGCAGCAAGGATAGGTCTATATTGGCAACGAAGGAATCTTTTGGACATTTCCCATTATCTTCCTGCATCCGCTTTATGTCGGTCCAAATCTTCAGAGATCCCTTAAATCCAAACCATTTCTCTGATTTCACCACCACCCTTTTTATCCCTAATTTCCTCATCCTGTCTTTTACACGTATTATCGCTATTCTTCATTCACTTTATGGGGACATTAAGTACGTGTTATTTAAAATTGGGCGACAGAGGAGGATGACCCTTTGCCTCGTGTATCTCCGGCAGAAGTGGTTCAGAGCCCTTGATTCTGAAAAAAAATTCAAAAATCTTGATCCAAATGGATCCAAAAGAAATGAACAATTTTGAGGCTATTTTGCACCTCATGGAACATCTAGAGATTTCATCAAGAGAATTGAAATGATCTTGATTGGTCCAATGCCTTTGATTAATGTCTCTGATGAGAGAAAAGGGCCGAAGACGTTCCGCTTAAAATTGGTCCAAAAAATCAGTAAAAAGGGGAGCGAATTTCCCGCCTTTTGTTTTGTTCTGAACAAAAAAGTGGATCTGTTCTTTTTTTATTCTTACAGATTTTTTTTTTCGTTCTTCCTATTGTTTTCTGCACAAACTTTGTTGTCACTCTCCGCATGGTGCGTCATCTGCCTCCCCCCATTTACTCAATTTGAGCAGTTTCCAAGGGCTCATCTCAACTTCAAAGTTTTCCTTTAATCTCGTTCCATTCAACCAAAAAATGCCGAGAGCACTTGGTCCATGGCAGTCAGCATCTCTAGTTTCTCAAATTTCAAATTACGTCAATGTTGTCAATAGTAGCCGGATTTTTTTCCCTGAAATATTTTTTTTAAAGATTTCTCTTTTAAATTATGTTCCAGTGATTTCTCATCACGACTCTCCAATTATCTTCGTACCTGCTAATGGGTGGAGGTTCATTGGCAGAGATAGGCACTTGCATTTGCGTTTGCTATAAACATTGTTACTGTATGAAAAAGGTCGTGATGTCCGTATAAGCGCGCTCTCATGTCCAGTCTCGCAGCATCCACTGTTTTCGTGGACCTAATTTTCCCACTCCTCCTCCATTATCCTTTTCTCCGATTCATTATTCTTAATTTGGGTGAATGAGGGACTTAAGTCCTACTAAAAATCCACAATTCACAACTTCCTTGGGAGGGCGTTCAACTCCTCGAAGAGCATAAGAGTCCTCGTTGTAAAACTAGAGATCCCTCGAAGCCCTCCTTCTCGTCGTTGAATTAATTAAATTATTAGAATTAAATTTATTACATGACATGACGTTCTTAGAGGAGGAATTAATAAGGCCCTTCCGTGTGAAGACGCTTCCAAAAGGCTGATTCCCTCCTAAGAATGGCGTTGGACTTCACAATTATTTCCCATTTCCCACTTTTGTGCCTCGCTGTGTCATCTACCTTCGTTTTTTTTTCCTTAAATTGATTATTTGACTCTTCTTGAAAAAAAAATCGTCTTGAAATCTCAACAAGGAGCCGACGCCCTGCAGATTTAGCCCTCCAAACAACAAAACGTTTTTCATCAAAAAACCCTCGACCCATCAATTTTTCTCGGGCAATTATATTTGAATGAAAGCAACAATTTCGTGTTAAAATTTTGACAAAATTTTGTAAACAATTTGACAAACATATAATTCGGCAGCAGAAATCTGGTCCATTTGACCCGTTTTTCCCATTTTAAGTTTCAATAGCCAACCAAACCCGTCCTAGAACAGCAGTACCTTAACCGGACGCTAATATTTTTAGATCGCTGTTTTCAATATCAAGCGTTCGCTGGATGATCAATGCTCAATCGAATTAAAAAATTCAGGTCAAAAATTTTGATTTTATTTTTACCCGCTTTAAATGTAATCCTGTCCAAGGACAG
>VYYI01000116.1:0-49620 GCA_021029175.1 Bilobella aurantiaca | reverse complement strand
ATTACAATGAATCCGGGCTATGCTGGCCGAAGTGAGCTTCCAGACAATTTGAAGGCTCTGTTCCGTTCGGTGGCCATGATGGTTCCAGATTATGCGCTGATTTCTGAAATTTCTCTCTATTCGTGTGGATTTGTCAACGCTCGACCGTTAGCAATTAAAATTGTGGCTACCTATCGCCTGTGCTCGGAACAATTAAGTTCTCAGAGTCACTATGATTATGGTGCGATCAATATTAGACAGATCCGATATCACATACAATTATAATTCATAATTTTCTATTATACGTATTTCTACGTTTTCATTTTATTTTATTTCCTAAAGGAATGCGTGCTGTGAAATCCGTTTTAATCGCCGCTGGAAATTTGAAACTCAAGTATCCAACAGAATCCGAAGACATTTTGATTCTGAGATCAATCAAGGACATTAATTTAGCAAAATTTCTTTCGCATGATTTACCACTATTTCAGGTACAAATTATGTTCAATCACAAAAGGAAACCGCTTGTATGATCGGAATTCATTTCTACAGAATTTATTTTTCAGGGAATTACTTCGGACTTATTTCCTGGAATCAAACTTCCGGAACCGGACTACCAGCTCTTTAATCTCGCCGTGCAAGACAATTGCAAGAAATTAAATCTCCAGTGCACTCCATTTTTCCAGGAAAAAGTTCAACAAGTTTATGAAATGCTTCTCGTACGGCACGGATTCATGATTGTTGGGCTTCCGTTTGGGGGCAAGTCTTCAGCGTATCGCGTTCTTGCTGGAGCCCTCACAGACCTCTGTGATCGTAATGAAATGGAAGAAAATCGAGTTCATATTTGCATAATGAATCCCAAAGCAATTACTATGGGACAACTTTACGGTAGATTTGACCCCGCCTCGCACGGTGAGTATAAACCTATTTTTATTTTTAAACTTTCCGATTTCAAAAATTTATCGAATTTTTTTTTTGGCAGAGTGGACTGATGGCGTGTTGGCTGTGAACTTCCGTGCTTTTGCCAAAGCTGGAACACCGGATCGCCATTGGCTCATTTTCGATGGTCCAGTGGACGCCATTTGGATCGAAAATATGAACACTGTACTCGATGACAACAAGAAATTGTGCTTGATGTCCGGAGAAATTATTCAACTGCCAAATACTGACAACTTAATTTTTGAGCCCATGGACCTGGAAGCAGCATCTCCAGCCACTGTCTCACGCTGCGGAATGATCTACATGGAACCGAATTCACTAGGATGGGAACCGCTTCTTACGTCTTGGCTCAATACCCTACCGCAATTAACCCCTGATTTTATTAAGGACCACTTACAAGTACTTTTCAGTCGATTCTGTCCTACGCTTCTCCATTTAATAAGGAAAGGCAACCTGAAGGAACTTTCACCAACTTCAAATTCTGGCCTAGTCAATTCTGCAATGAACATAATTGACAGCCTCATGGATGACTACAATGAGGAGAAGTACGTCAAGACTGTTATGCCGAATACGCAGTACTCCAGGATCGAAGGTATCTTTACGTTTGCAATCACGTGGTCCCTTGGGGCGAGTACAGATGAAGATGGACGGGCCAAGTTTGACTCCCTCTTCAAATTGCTCGTGAAGAAGAAGCAAGAAGAAGATGTGAAAGAAGGAAAAGATCGAAAAGAGAAAATTAATTATCCGCAAGAAAAGACGCTTTTTCATTGGTTGTTCGTCAAAGAGGGTTTGGGAGTCTGGGAACCCTGGGAGTCGGAATTGAAGGCTATGCCAGTTATTCCTCGGTATAATTTCCTGGAACAGTAATATAAAATATAGCCTTTAAAACAAGTGTTTTTTTTTTAATTTTCAGAGAAATGCAGATGAATCAAATTATAATTCCAACGATTGACACGATTCGGTATTCGTCTTTAATGAAAATGCTAGTGACACACGGAAAAAACGTTCTGATTGTTGGACCTACAGGTGAAATGCTTTTATTTCAAGCTTACCTCCTATCACGCTGCAAAAATGTTTTTCGGTGAAAAAGGAACGTTATTTTTTACTTTAAATTTTTTTAGGAACCGGAAAATCTGTGTACGTTACGGACTTTCTGTTGAAGAAATTGGACAAAGCGATTTATCGACCAGTGCTAATGTCGTTTTCAGCCCAAACTTCTGCCAATTCGACCCAGGACATAATCATGTCCAAATTGGACAAGCGAAAGAAGGGAACTTTTGGTCCGCCCGTCGGAAAGAAATGCGTTGTCTTTGTAGATGACTTGAATATGCCTGTCAAGGAAACTTACGGCGCACAACCACCAATCGAGTAAGGCTTCTGATATTTTTTAACTTATCTAGTTCAATTTTGAAGATTTTCTAAAAATTGTGTTGGATCACTAGGCTTCTTAGACAGTGGGTGGACCACTTTTTGTGGTATGATCGAATGGATGCTTCTCCGATTCATCTTGTTGATGTTCAGGTACAAATGCGGTAAAGTTGGTTGAGCCGTTCAAAATTTGTTTTAAAATAAAAAATTGTTTGAACAGTTGATGGCAGCGATGGGTCCAGCAGGCGGCGGAAGAAATCAAGTAACGCCGCGCTTTCTCAGGCATTTCAATACATTGGCCATAAACGAATTCAGCGATGAGCAGATGACAACAATTTTCAATCGCATTATGATGTGGCATCTGGATGCAAGGTACTTTCTAACGTATATGTCATAAAAATAATAACTATGGCGCAAAGGTTAAAACAATTCAAAAAATTTCCGTTTTAGAGGATTTGCAAAAGACTTTGACCCATGCGTCGATCAAATTGTGACAGCGACGCTTCATATTTACAACCAGGCAATCATGACCCTTTTGCCGACCCCAGCCAAAAGCCATTGTAAAAATGTTTCAAAATATTTTAGTAACCTTCAAGATTATAACTCCTCTTTAAAATATTCATTTTTTAGATCTTTTTAATCTGCGTGACTTTGCTCGTGTGATCCAAGTAACTAACACATTTTCAAAAGAAATGTGATGATTTATTTTCTTGAATTCTGATATATTTTTTTAATTTAGGGGGTCCTTTTATCTCAACCAGAAGTAATTATGGACGTTCCATCCCTCAAGCGCATTTGGATTCACGAAGTACTACGTGTTTATCATGATCGTCTTATTGATGACGGCGACCGGAAGTGGTTGTACGAGGCGTTGCAGGAGATTTGTGCTCGAGATTTGGAAGAAGATTTTCATCAGCTTCTCATAAGATTGGACACTGATCATGATGGAAAGGTAGAATAAAACTGACACTGGAAAACTTCAAAATTATAGATTTTAGCTTTACTAAATTTCACTAAAAATCTTTTCAGGTTTCAGAATTAGAACTCCGAAGTTTTGTATACTGTGACTTTGGTGATACAAAGTCGGATTATCGCTTCTACCAAGAAATTAAAAATTTGGAAGAGCTAAGAATGACAGCCGAAAGTTTTCTGGACGAATTCAACAGCATGAGCAAAAAGCAAATGAATTTGGTTCTGTTTCGATTTGCTATTGAGCATTTGACCCGAATCACTCGAATTTTGAAACAACCGAAAGGTCATGCGCTGCTAGTTGGCATGGGCGGAAGCGGAAGGCAATCATTAACGCGACTTGCTGCCCATATCATGGAAAGTGAACTTTTTCAAATTGAAATCCACAAAAGTTATGGCCTCAATGAATTCCATGAAGATTTGAAGGGCTTCCTCAAGCGTGCTACATTCAGTGAAACACATGGCGTCTTTCTCTTCAGCGATACGCAGGTTTTTTGGATCTTCTAAATCAAAGTTCTTTCAAAACACTTTTTGTTCGTTTGTTACATGAATCTTTTGAAACAATTAATTCCTAGATTAAAGAAGAGGCCTTCTTGGAAGATATCAACAATATGCTAAATTCTGGAGAGGTTCCCAACATGTTCCCCAATGACGAAAAAGCAGAAATCGTCGAAAAGATGCGTGGGATTGATCGACAAAAAGATCGCAGTTTGCAAACTGATGGAAGTCCGCTCGGCCTCTTCAATTTATTTGTCGAGCGTGTCAAGCAGCAACTTCATATCGTTTTGGGCATGAGTCCGATTGGAGACAATTTCAGAAATCGGCTTCGGATGTTTCCATCCCTAGTTAATTGCTGTACAATCAATTGGTTTGAAGTATGTTTACATTAGCATTTAAAATAAGTCCTATTATATTTCATAGCCTTTTTTTTCTCAGAATTGGCCGGAAGATGCTCTGATTGCTGTTGCAAAACGTTTTCTAGCTGAAATTAAGCTAACCGAAATTGAACAAGCAGGCTGCACATTTATGTAAGACGAGAAAAAAAAATTAGAAACGTATTTTACGTAATCATCTAAACTACTTTCCAATTTTGAACGTAGGTGCCGATACTTTCATCAATCTACGGAGATTATGTCGCAAAAATTTAAAGTTCAAATGGGACGCCACAACTATGTCACGCCTACGTCGTATTTAGAAATGATCGGAACGTTCAAGTCGCTCTTGGATCAAAAGCGGCAAAACTTGGTTGACCTGAAACTTCGTTATGAAGTTGGCTTGGAAAAACTTCTATCAAGCGAGTCCCAAGTTAGCGTGATGCAGGGAGAACTGACGAAGCTCCAGCCACAACTTATTGAAGCGTCGAAGCAAGTTGAACAAATTGTGCGACAAGTAGAGAAGGAGTCAATGGACGTGGCCGAAGTTGAAAAAGTCGTGCGTCAAGATGAAGCGGCAGCGAACGAGCAAGCCGAAACGGCCAGTGTTATCAAGGCCGATTGTGATGCAAATCTAGCTGAAGCGCTTCCGATGTTGAACGGTGCCCTTGCAGCCCTTGACACTCTCACTCCTGCTGATATCGCTGTTGTGAAGACAATGAAGAACCCACCAAATCCTGTTCGGCTCGTTATGGAAGCTGTTTGCATTTTGAAAGTAATTGCTGAATTTTCTTACCAAAAATTACCAATTTAATGGAAATAAATCAATAAGTTTTGCTTATTTTAGGGAGTAAAACCCGAACAAGTTGCAGATCCATCCACGGGCCAGAAGAGGCAAGATTATTGGGGAGCGTCAAAAAAAGTGCTGGGAGACTTGAAGCTACTGGAAAATTTGAAGGCGTTTGACAAGGACAATATTCCACTGGCCAATATTACTGCCATCCGACAAAAATTTGTTGGAAACCCTGATTTTGACCCTGAAAAAATTCGGAATGCGAGTACCGCTTGCGAAGGTATCTTCATTTCGATTGGTTTCAATTGATTGCCGGTTGTCAAAACTAGACCAACAACGGTTTCTGTCTTTTAGGCCTCGCAAAATGGGTCCTGGCAATTGAGAAGTACGATATTGTTGCCCGCGTCGTCGCACCTAAAAAGGAAGGTACGATTAATTTTTATAATATTACTATTTTTTGATTTGAAGAATTTATAAGTAATAATGTATAAAATTTGCTAAAGCACTTGCTAGGGCCGAAGCCATGTATCAAACTGCTACAAAAGCTTTGGAGAAAAAGCGAGCACTACTGGCAGAAGTTCAGGCCAAATTCGCAACACTTCAAGAAACAATGAATCAGACTAAAGCTAGAAAGATGAGATTGGAAAGCGATGTGCTGATGTGTTCTAAAAAGTTAGAACGGGCAGAACAAATTATTAGCGGTCTCGGCGGCGAGAAAGGGCGCTGGAAGCAGTTGGCAATTGATTTGGGCGAAGCTTATCCATTTCTTACCGGTAAAGAATTTTTTCTTTACAAAGTTATTTTTTATTTTTCATATTTGTTTAATTTATTTTGTGAATAATTTACAGGGGACGTTTTAGTATCTTCCGGTGTTGTTGCGTACCTAGGCGCTTTTCCACAAAATTACCGTGACATTCAATTGAAAGATTGGATTGGTCGCGTGCGTGGACTGCAGATTCCAATGTCAAATGACTTCAATTTCACTACAACTCTTGGGGATCCGATTGCAATTCGCCAATGGAATATTTTTGGCCTTCCTTCAGACAACTTTTCAATTGACAATGGAATCATCGTTATGTAATTGAATAAAATTTGTTCAGTATTAGGTTGTAAACAATTTCCCATTATATTTGATTTGCATTGGCTGTTTTCAATTTTTAAGGAATGCACGGCGATGGCCACTTTTCATTGACCCCCAAGGACAAGCTGCTAAGTGGATAAAAAATATGGAAAAGAAGAACAATTTAGTGGTGATCAAGCTCTCCGCTCCCGACTTTGCTCGAAAATTGGAAATGTGCATTCAATTTGGAAACCCGGTAAAGCATTTTAAAAACTTTCTGAAACACTCCCCAAAAAACCGTTCGAAAATTATTTTAATTTTAGTTTTTGATCGAAAACGTGATGGAAGAGTTGGACCCCGTTCTTGAGCCTGTTCTACTCAAGCAGACATTTCGTCAAAGTGGGTCACTTTGTATTAAACTCGGTGAAACAGTACTCGAATACTCAGAAAAGTTCCGAATGTACATTACAACGAAACTGAGGAATCCGCACTACCTTCCGGAAACGTCGGTCAAAGTAACGCTTCTCAATTTCATGATTACGCCACTCGGCCTCCAGGATCAATTGCTTGGAATTGTTGTTGCTCGTGAAAATCCTGACCTGGAGGAGGAGAGACTTCAAATGACAGTACAAACGGCAGAGAACAAACGGTGACATTTTTTTTTAAATAAAAGCCAAATAAGCCCATTTTAGAACAGGATCACCCTTGTTGAACATCACCTCAATTTGTATCAGGAACTTTTAAAAATCAAGGCAATTGAAATTTAACAAGGGATGCTTCAAGGGGGAATTTAATGGGTTTCTAGGTAGTCCTAGAAAAGACTTGTTTGGCTAAAACAAAATCTAGGTTTTTTTTTTTTTTAGAAAAATTATTAATTTGAAAATTTTCACTCCTAGTCTATTGAAAGAAATCGAAGATCGAATTTTGGAAGTCTTGAGCTCTTCAAAAGGAAACATTTTGGAAGATGAGTCGGCTGTGAATGCTCTCAGTTCCTCAAAAACGCTGTCCAATGAAATTGAGTCGAAACAGGCTGGAGCGGAAGACACTGCGAAGAAGATCAACGACAAGCGTGAAGAGTATTCGTCAATTTCTGAATACTCGTCAATCCTCTTTTTCTGTATCGCTGATTTGGCTGGAATCGATCCCATGTACCAGTACTCCCTGTCTTGGTTTGTTAACCTCTTTGTCAGTAGCATTGACACTTCAGAACGCTCGGAAATCTTGAAAGAGAGGCTGGAGAATCTCAAGTCACATTTTACTTACTCCCTTTACCTCAACGTTTGTCGAAGCTTGTTTGAAAAAGTAAGGAAGTTATATTTTTTTTTCAAAAGCACTTCGGCGATCCATATTTCAATATTAATTATTTTTTTTGTTACAGGACAAGCTTCTCTTCAGCTTCCTGCTCAATAACAATATTATGAAGTATCAAGGTCTGATAGATAATGCAGAGTGGATGTTCCTGCTAACTGGTGGCGTGGGCCTTGACAATCCGAACAAAAATCCGACCAATTGGCTTGAAGACATTTACTGGGACGAGCTCTGCCGTTTGAATGACCTTCCAAATTACACTGGAATCGCAAAGTCTTTGTCGTCAGATGAAGTCGCTTGGAAGCGTATGTTTGACAGTTCGACGCCCCATCGGGAGCAACTTCCAGCCCCTTGGCAGTCAAAATTGAACAAGTTCCAAAAACTATTGGTTCTGAGGGTCATTCGCTCAGATAAACTCGTTCCGGGGGTTCAAGATTTTGTGATGGAAAGCATGGGCAAGCGGTACATCGAACCGCCGCCATTTGACCTCTCCAAATCGTTTATGGACTCGCAGTGCTTCATTCCTTTGATCTTTGTACTTACGCCCGGGGCGGATCCGACGGCGGTTTTACTCAAGTTTGCCGAAGACATGGGATTCGGAGGCTACAAACTTCAGTCTTTGTCGCTTGTAAAAAAAAAAACTTCTGCGTTCAATTTTAAATTCTTAATAATTTAATTTCTTAATTCATTATATTTCTTAATCTTAATTTCTTGTAGGGTCAAGGTCAAGGTCCATTTGCCATCAAAATGATCAACGAGGCCCTGAAAAGCGGATCCTGGGTCGTTCTGCAAAATTGTCATTTGGCTAAAAGTTTTATGCCATTCTTAGAAAAGGTACAATATGGGCTATGTAATATGATAAAAATAAAAATAAAAATAATAAATAAAAATCAGTTTGCAGTGTAGCTTTGAAAATTAAACGTTCATGCTTCTAGATCTGCGAGGATTTAACCCCTGAATCTGTCCATCCAGATTTTCGAATGTGGCTTACTTCCTATCCAGTACGTTAAATACAAATTAATTGGCAAATTGCTACATTTGTACACCATAAAGCGTGAAATTAACATTTATGAAATATTTCAGTCTGCCGATTTTCCTGTTACAATTTTAGAAAACGGCATCAAAATGACAAATGAACCTCCAAAAGGCCTAAAAGCAAATGTTTTGCGGTAATTAAAAAAATAATTATTTAGCACAATTTTTCATGTTAAGTTCTATAATTTTGAAACTTGATTTTAAGATCATATCTGAATGATCCAATTACGGACGGTGACTTTTTCGATGGGTGCAAGAACGACCCTGCCTTTAAAAAGCTGTTGTTCGCCCTCTGCTTCTTCCATGCTCTTGTCCAGGAACGCAGGAAGTTTGGAGCTATTGGATGGAACATTCCTTATGAATTCAACGAAACAGATCTAAGGATCAGTGCGCAGCAATTGCGCATGTTCTTGGATGACTACGAAGATGTACAATTTGACGCTCTGCGTTACCTCACTGGCGAATGCAACTACGGTGGAAGGGTTACGGACGATTGGGATCGCCGTACACTCACGACAATTTTGCGTAAATTTTACTGCGAAGAAGTCCTATCGGTAGATAAATTCAAGCTGGATGATGAAGGTAATTGCTCAATCGTTAAAAGTTATATTCATTAGTATTTACGTTCATTATTTTTTATTTCAGGAATTTACCGCGTTCCTCCTCACGGTGAGTACGAAGACTATGTCAGCCATGCAAATTCATTTCCGTTGACTACCAGCCCCAGCGTTTTTGGAATGAACGACAACGCGGATATCAAGAAAGATCAAAAAGAAACTAATACACTTGTTGATGGAATTTTAATGACACAGGTAAAAATTTATATTTTAAACCTTAATTAAAATGAAAATGCATTTTTATGGCCGAATTTTTAATTTTTAGAGCAAAATAACTGGCGGTGGTAGCGGAAAAACTTCAGATCAGCTAGTGAGCGAAGTAGCCGCTGATATTTTGGCCAAGTTACCAAATGATTTTGACATTGACGGCTCTCTCAAGAAGTATCCTACCCTTTACAACCAGTCGATGAACACCGTTTTGGTCCAAGAAATGGGACGTTTCAATAATCTACTCGTTGTCATTCGGAAGAGTTTGATTGATGTACAGAAAGCGATTCGCGGTGTCGTTGTCATGTCGGTTGACCTCGAGGAAGTAGTGAACTCAATTTTGACCTCCCGTATTCCGGCCATGTGGATGAAGAAATCGTATCCATCACTAAAGCCGCTCGGGTCTTATGTCAACGACTTCTTGGCCCGACTCAAATTTCTCCAGGATTGGTTCCAGCATGGACCACCCACCGTGTTCTGGCTTTCTGGATTCTACTTTACACAGGCCTTTCTTACTGGAGCTCAGCAAAACTACGCCCGAAAATTTACGATCCCCATTGATCTCCTCAGTTTTGATTTTGAAGTGCTTCGGCCTGGTGAGCAGAATCCAGCATCGCCGCCAGAGGACGGTGTTTATGTCCGGGGACTATATTTGGACGGTGCTCGCTGGGACAGTGGTTTGCACGAAATCAACGAATCTCTACCAAAAGTGCTCTACGAACCGCTTCCAATTATGTGGATCAAACCTCTTCTTCGAACTGACATCAAGCCTAGACCAAGTATATTTCATCCCATTCCATTAAATTTTTTTAATTTCACTAACTACTTCACTAATCATGAACATTATAATTCTAGGCTATTTGGCTCCAGTGTACAAGACTTCCGAACGTCGTGGCGTTCTCTCTACGACAGGTCACTCGACAAACTTCGTAATCGCTGTGACGCTGAATACTAAGAAACCACCAGAGCACTGGATTATGAGGGGCGTGGCCCTGTTGTGTCAACTTTCACAATAAAACATAACTGTATATCAATTTTTAAATATTATTTTAAAATACATAAAAACAAAACTGCCAAATAAAAGTGTAACCTGTAAGTATAAATACCAAAGCAGATGAATATTATTTTCAGTTTTATACTTTGTGTTTTTTTTTAATTTTTTCTACAATTTATTTCTTAGTTTTGAAATCTGAGATCTCTGCTTAGTTTTTTGTGAAGGAAAAAATAAGCGCAGGCGCAGGAAGAGGGAGGCGCTTGCGCAGAAGTCACTCCAAGGTCATTCACCTTTCTCTATTTTCTTTTCCCGCAAATTCATTTCTCAGTAGCAAGTGTTCCTAAACACTTAAAAAAGGTTGCGCTTTCATTTTCTTGGAAGTATTTGGACGTACAGATTTACATCACTTAATAGGATATGCTTCAGTCAACGACACTTCAAGTAGCAGAATTGAGTTTGGAGGGCAATTCAAGCGATGAAGAATATACGAATTTTATTCGGAGGCGAAAAAATCATGGTCGGAAAATGGTTTGCTATCGACGTAAGCTAAATCAACAATAGGTTAAGAAATAATAATTACTTTTATCTTCCTCGCTCACTAGTAGAGCCATAAATACGAACAGCGAACAAATCAATTCCTAACAAGGGAATTAGAACTGTAAAAAAAAGGCTAACAGTAATAATTATTGAATTGTTTTGAATTTAAGAATCTGTGGATGGACTAAATCGTAACGATGGCTTTCAAAAATGCTATCCAGGCAATTATTCGGAAGCTGAGAGACTGGAAAGTCCGATTGCAGAAAATTCAAGTATCGCGGCCCCTGACGAGTGGATTCTCAAAACGCCTGCGCAGAACCCAAATTACGCTGTGCCGCTGAATCCGCGCCTCAAAGCTGACTTTTGCTTTTACTGTCGAAGAAATGGAGCATGCCCTCTTGCCAACCGCTGTCCACTTGCACCAAGTTATCCAGGTAAAGTCCGTCATATTAAGCAAAGTGTGACACTATAAGTTTGGCCTAACCGATTCAGGTGAATCGGATTGCCAACATCAATCAACCTCCTTGGTTTCATCCAACCCGACAAAAACGTACCAGCCCATGGACCACACAACGTACGATATAGAAACTCCCTCGTCCATTAGCGTAATGCAAGAAAATGTGCAGATCAAGGGTTCGCCAGTGTCTTCTTGGAAGGCTAGAATTCAGTCCAAGGCTGCAACGTCAAGGCAAAACGGAAAGCCAGCAAGGTTGACATTATTTTCTGCTTTCTCCTCTATTTAGAAAAAATCATTTTCAATTTTTTCGAATCCACATACAGGTGCGCTGAATTCAAGGGGCGGATGGAAAATAATGGTGGAAACGGAGCATATGCTGCGTCAATAGAAATGCAGCGAAGATAGAGTAATTAGCATTTTGGAAGAGGAAGACTGCGCCGTCTGAAAATGCAGCTACCGCCTTTTGGATTAAACGTTCAAACAAACGAAATTCAAAAAGGAAATAAATCCCTCGCTCAGTTCCATGTTCAAACAGAGTTTGATTGACAGCTTGTTTTTTTAAGAATTCAAAATGAAAAGTATTAGAGACGAGGACGAGAAGCTTTTGTGTCATGGCCTTTTCAAACAGATCCACCGATACGAAGCCCAGCTAGCCGCTCAAATGGTTTAATAAAACCATTGATTTATTTAATTTTAATTTAATTCCAATTGTTTTCTTTTCGGATTACCGCCAAATTTTCGCCCACTGGGATTCTATCTTTTAAAGTCCTAACCCTGCTCGCATTGAAAACGCTGGGAGTTCGAGCATGAGTTATAAAAACTTCATCTTTTCTAGTATTTTTTTTCTCGATATTTTAGATATTTTGCAGCACAGCATGCAGCAGCGTCTTCTAGCGGCTGGCATTTAATGGCAAACACTTACAATACGCTTACATCATGTCTTTTTTTTTTGCTTTAGAACAACAATGGAACAATTGAATATGAAACTCACCCCACAAATACAACCCCACAATTTTTTTCATGATTTATTTTTATCATTTCATCCCAAAATGATGAACACATTTTAGAAATCCCAGCTGTCAATTGTCGAATTCTCTCCATTTCTCCTCAAATATTATTATTTGTAAATTAAACAAAAAGTTCAATTCTGCCTCATCTGCCTCCCCATAACTCAATTAGGAGCAATCAGATGAGAAAACTTTCCCTTAAACGAGAGAAAGTGCCTCAAAGTGGGTCCTTCACGAAGGGCCCCCTCCATTTACTTCCACTTTTCGCTTCTGTTTTGTAACAACAATGAAATATGGTGAGAATGAAACATGAGCGTCCCTTAAGGGACCCCATTATGTCTGTGGTCTCTTTTTGATTCCAGCCCTAATTATCTCCTTCGTGTCTTATTTCAAAACACGAAAGCTACAGATGTAACGTTTGTGGCAAACGTGATCCAACCTCTCAAAAAATCGAGAGACAATCAATCATCAACGCCTCCTAAATCATTTGTTTCCTTTAACGAGATATCTTTGAAAGCTTTCAAGGAGTTTTCAGGACTTTAATTTTTTTAATAGTTCAAAATAAAATAAGTTCAAGTTTAAATGAATAAAACAGTTTAGTTAAAATTGAGCTTGTGTTTGTCGTATCACAAATTTTAACTTTATGAAAAATTCCGCCTGAACTGAAAAATAATTCAAAATTTCGACCTCTTTGAAACGCGCTTCAAAAAATATCTAAAATTTTTAACCCTTTGAAATGCACCCCAGACAGATTGCTGCATCCTTAATCCAGGGACCCTTTGTCGCTGGACAAAAGTAGGGGCTGGAGTAGGTTGGTCTGATGATTAAAAAGTATTTGGAGCTGAAACGCTCGAAGGGCAGCGGCCCTTCTTGGTTTGATTGTTGTTAAGGTGTCTCTTCCACAGTGTCATGGATGAGTTAATTCGATCAAAGGAAAAGGGCTCCCGCAAAGTCCCCCATCCCTTAATTCTGGATTCTTTTCAGAGGGGACTTAAGCTTTAATTTGTACACACTGAATCGCAGCTGGGTGCCTCACACGTATCAAGTGCCCTTCCTTATTTTCCCACTTGCAGAAGCACTTGAAATCATAATAGGAAATTAAAGAGGTCCCTTAGAATATCATGCGTGCTAGGGGTCAGCGGTCAGAAATCTAGGGCAGGGTACGCTTCATCACTGCTGATATTAGTTGTAATAATGGTACCTAAGCTAACCTAAGGTTTCCCTATGCCAAAACTTTTAAACCTTTTGATAATGAAAAAATAACATTGCAGCCCTGCCCTTAGGCTCAACCTAAACTTTTAAGCTAAAATGGAAAATTTTTTTTTAAAATCTGCTTGGCATTGTTGACATTTTTACTGGAAACAAGCGGACTGGACACTGGACATGGATATGGAGCTCCTTTGCGACCAACTAATTAGGTTTTAAGTTTATTTTGATTTGTTTCAAGTTCCGATTGTCGTTTCTCCTAATTACTGGAAGATTTTTTTAGTTGACTGTATTTAAGCAGGATGTAATTAAGAGAGCACTAATTTTACGCTTGAAAACAAATTGTAAAAAAAAATGAAGGGAAGCGCCCACCTATTGCTCTTGTGTATCGCTCTGCCTTTAATACTGTCCCAAGACGTTCAAAAACTATGTCGTCAAGTATATACTGATTGCCAAGCATGCGCTGTGTTCAAGGTAAAAGTTCGACAAGGAAACATTTATTTAAAAAATCGATTTTTTTAAAAATAAAGTAATATTAACATTATTGTAACCTGTTTTAGGCTGAATGTGCTGACCAAGGCCGTCCTCCTACCAATAACAACAACAAGCCGCAGCGTCCTGAAGCAGAGGTTCCTCCGCCTACCACAGTTCCAGCACCCACGCAGGTAAATTTTAAATAACAATAAATTATACACATTATTTGAATACAAAAAAAAATAACATTCTTTTCGATTCTTTTTAAAATCGTCGCTCAGCCTCATTGCTTACTAGATGAAAAAAGCTGCAACACGAGTGAAGAATGCTGCAACAAGAATTGCAAAGTGGAGCAAATGACTGTGGGACAAAATACTTACGTCTACAAAGTTTGTCGCTCCTGGAACAACGGCTAATGACATCGTGTATCAGATCATTTACTATTTTTCATGCCTACAGTAGACCGCAGATGGATTGAATAAATTTTTGGAGAGGCATTTAATAGTGAATAAATTAGATTTAAACCCGTTGAACGGCAGCGGTAAGAATTAGTCCTACTTTCCCTTTTCTCCGTCGAATCCATTCAGATGAATTGAGATTCACGCTTTTGTAAGAATAGAAAATTACGTCCAGCCCCTCCGTTTCAAATCAATTAAGACACGGACCATTTCCTCCTGGATCGCCTATTGTATAACTCTTTAAGCGCCGGGAGAACCGCGGAAGACAAGAGTTCTGGTTTACGGGGCCCTTTAAGGGCTCTCCTGGAACAGATGCAGAGGGAGCCTGTTTTTTCCTATCTTCCTGAAAGTTTTCAAAAATTTGTACCGTGAAATTTTTTCTCAATATTTCCCAGATTACCGATCTTAGCAGGAAGTATTCCGATTGATTTGAAATGAATTCAATAGCATATGAACAAATCCTAGTACAAAAGGTCTACTTCATCGGCCCAATAATTTTCTGAATTAGTACTTGATGGGTCGCATCCTTTAATTAGACTTCCGCTCAGGTGCGACAACAGTAGAAACATTATCAGATCACAACCTAATCTCCACCGTAGTCCAAGGGCCCAACCACTATGAACAAATTTCTAAGTCCCCTCCCTTAGATCCTTCAAAAATTCATTTCATCATTCAGGTAAATATTTAATTAAGGGAGCAGCTGCCATTTCTAATGAGGCATGACACTATTCCGGTGTGTCACCAAACTAGCATCACCAGGATGCTTTAAAACTAAACAAAAATACATAACTTCTCGGTGTCCACCTTGCAAAATTTCTGGAAATTTCGTTTTCAGCTCTTTTTTTTTTACCTTCGTAATCCATTAACTATAGTTAAAATTTTATTGCTTTCAAATAACCCTGATTTACACAAATCTAGATTGTTTTTTTGTAATACTTTGGAAAAGCTGGATTTGTCATATAAAGGAGAGGTCACGCCAGGTTGCGTGATACAGGAAGGAAGTGGTTCAAAGTTGTGATTGAGTGTCCTATTAACTTTCCCCAATTTTGATCGATGCTTTTCATCACAAATAATTTTTGGTTCAAATCCCGTCCTGGACCTCCATCTGTTTCAAATTTTAATTTGAACCACCAATTTATGAAAGTCTTTTTAAAAGAGAACTGTATAGTTTAAAACTACCAAATTTGGTACATTGGTGACCGCACAGTCCATGATGTCGTGACGATGGCTCGTGTCACTTAATTGTCTTTGCTTTCCTTCATTGATCACGTTACATGGCAAATCAAACTACAGTACTGTCCTCCTTGCATCCAGGTGCCCTTTTCCGCCCTCAGAATCAGAATGCGTTTCAGGGATAACCAATGTTTTCTCGGAACGCTTTCAAGTTCACGGAAATCCTTATTTCAACTCAAAACTATTATACCTACTCCAGACAAAGTGATTCTAAAAAACAATTCTTTTTTATTTATTTTTAAACAAATAGAATCTATCGGATGCTACAATTCATCCACTCCGTCCTCAAGGGTTTTCACAATTTTTTTCACAACAGCGGAGAGCGGAGAAACTGTTTGAAAATGGATCACATCCACAAGGAAATTGGCCGTTGAAGCATCGCCTGAAATGATGCTCCCACTTCGAACTGTGTGCGGACCGTGGGAATTCGTCGTGGGAAATTTGGCACCTGCGTTCCCTTTCTTCACCATTTCTGCTTTCACTGGGGGAGAAAGCTTTTCAGTTTTCTTTGAAACGCTTCTTTGTCATACTGCTCAATCCCTTTTATCGATTTATTCTCTACTGATAAAACGTCTATGGGACGCTTCTGGTAGATTTTTAAAAGCAGTTACAAGTTTTTACAACTTTCTTTTTCATTAATGATTTCTAGGTAATGTGCCAGGCATTGACCAATGCCCCTTATGCCCCTATTTAATTTCCACTTATAAATTCTTAAACCATTTATTTACATCAAACATAATGAGCACACAAGGACACAAAAATTGCACATGAAATTAATGATTGCACAACATAAATATAACGTCAAAATGAAAGCATAAAGTATTGGAAAACTTTGTACAATTTCATTTACATGGAGAATACAAGTATTTTAATTGTCATCTAGAAATGTGCTACCAGTAGTAAGGGTTCGACCGTTATTGGGATTTTCGGGGGTCCAAACTTTGGCAATCATCACTGGCCCATATCGACCCCCCTTCTCACTCATCCAGGACAGAGAATGACCCCCAATTAGACCAAAGTCACCACCTAAAATTTAGACAATAGTTTTAGATTTCAATCGGATTTCAAGGTATTTCGGCGTGATTGAAATAATTTTCGGCGATTCATTGATAAGACAAAAGTAACTTAAGATTAGTAAGAGGTATTCCGTAAGGACAAAAACATTTGCATCTCGAAAAGTGACTTAAGGATTATTTTCAAAACAGTGTCCCACCGTTCAAAACTTTGTTAGAATAATTATTCTAATCCTTTTTCGTAGCATGAAACATTAACGATAATTGCTGGTCGTAAAGTTGAGCAATGCATATAAATAATTTACTTCAATTACAAGTAAAAAAATATAAATAAACCTTTCAAAATAGAAACCCGAAAATTTCAGGCAAAGAATTTTACGATCTCATCTTCAATTGATTCCCTGTAAGGAATGAAACTTCTAATTTCTAAGTAACAAACGCTTCAAACACTCGAGGTTATTTCACTATTATTTCGCTATTTTCATTATTATTTCGAATTAATTGCAAAACAATTATTTACCTCTATGAGCCTGAATAACGACCTTTTTCGGTGGTTCCAGAGCAGGTCCTTTTGGTTCAGTGCCATTTTCCCCTGTCTTGATTACTTCGGAAAGAAATCCAATGTACTGAATCGCCATTTTGAGAGTATCCACTTTACTCATGCGCTTCTCGTAATGATGAAGAGGAATATGGGCTCGAAGCCCTTCGAAAGCGTCATTGATGCTCTGCATTCGTTTGCGTTCTCGCATGTTTGCAGCTTGGCGCTGCTGAATTTGTTGCTGAGGGCAGCGGCGACGTCTCCGAGCCCTTCGGCCACCATTGTTTTCCTGATCGCTAAGTGCTGATACAGAGAGCGGTGAACGCGAGTCCTCCATAAGGTCATCCTCGTCCTCGTCGTCAGCTTCATCATCCATTAGGTCAATCGAGCTGGAATTGTCACTATGTCCGTGATGGTGGTGATGGCAAAAATTGTCACTCATCATCTCGAAGTGACGCGAGTCGAAGAACTGACGATGCATGTTTAGCTCCATGTCAAGGTGACCTTGTTCCATCATGCTCAGTCCGTTAGTATTGTACATCGTTAGGCCTGTCACTCTGTCACCCCCAATTCGACAAATGGATAAATTTTTCAGCTTAAAAATTTTGTCAAGTAATGACTTTTTGCAATAGCACCTCTTATTGCTCCTTTTTGAGTTCTAGCATTCTAGTAGTCTAGAACAAAAGAGTTTTCCGTTTTAAATTGTGTACTGTTTTTTTTTTGTAAAAAAAAGGCACGAATCGCTGGGATATTTTCACTTTTCCAATTTTCTTTGAATTACAGAGAGGTATAACGCAATACAAAAATTATTGTGTTTTGAAAAGGTCACTCCTATTGTTTTGTTGAAAGGTGGGAGGTGGTCACTGAGTGTTGGCAGACGACTGAGCGTCGGTCACACGTGACCAGTATTGTTGTAAAGTTGTATTAATTTAAAAGTAGCGACACTTGTGAAAGTGGATTGGAAAGTGGAGAAGGGTACTTTGAGGGCTCTGAGGAGTCTGGATAAATTCTATAAAGGGCCTGCGCCTCAAAATTACATTTTTTTTTGTATCGATGGGGAAAGTACGAGTGGAACCAGGAACGGTACTGGTGGGCGGGGCCGAGTCGCGTGCCACATCTTCTTCGTCAAAAACAACGGAAATACGCCCTTCTTTGCTCCTAATTCATCTGCAAAATTCACGATCACAATCTACCTTCAAGAAAGGAATAAAAAACTAAAAAAGAATCTAAGAAACAAACCGAACATCACATAGATACGTAAAGAAATAAAAACCTACATGCCTATGTTCTCTAGTTGAAATTCTAAAAAAATAGTGTTCAGCCAATGATGAAGTACAAATGCTAATACTCAATCCCAAGCACCTCATACTCACTAATATTTTTATTGGTATACTTTTTTTACTCCAATTTCGCGAATGAAATAAAGTATTTTTTTAAATACAGAATTAATTACTTGCATTTAGATCGAATAAGATGATGCAAAACCTCATGGATAGAAAAAAATATATTTTTCTTTCATATTACTTTCATAAACAAGCCAAATGTTAAAGAAATTCCAAATTTTGTTGTAACCATTTGTTACACTTCTCCTTGATCGTTTCTGATTCGTACCAATCTAAAACTTGACCTGACGTCTCTTCCATGCTTAAGTCGTAGTTAATTCCAGTGATTGCAAATTTACTGGTCATGAATTCCGGTATCCAAACACCAGACAACAAATCCGTGTCCACTGCTGCATTTTCCAGCGACGCTTTTTGACGCAGTGCGGCCACCCGCTCGCCTTCTGTTTTGGGCGGATAAGAATTTCGCTTCCAGAATTTTGAAGTTTTGGGTTTTCTCCTTGCGATGAGCGACTTCTTGGCTCGGAATTGCCAGAAATCATTATCTCCCATTTCCGGAACAACCATACATTCGGCTTCTAAAAATATGAAGATTTCAATTTTTAAATTAAGTTTCTTTTTCATTGATGGTGGTTGGGTTTGGTTTAGTAATAATTCTTATTCCTGTGCGTGAAGCCATTGCAAAATTAAAACTACACCTCAAAATTAAAATCATTAAAATAAAATTATAATTTGAGAATATAGTATTGCTTTTATAATTTTATTTACTATAAGTGGATACATTTACTCTAATTCTTTTAATACATACTGCAAAGATTCGCTTTATTTGATTTTTTTTCTTACTGAAGATGTGCTTTAGTTGACATTCAAGGGAATGCAATGGAGCCTCGTATTCGGACACCTTTGACTGACTTCCATCTACAAGGCTGTGTTCAACTTTGTTCAAACACAAATCCGAAGGTTTGGAAATGTGGCAGAAGGTGTCGTCAATTTGTGCTGGTCTCAACATGGAAATCGTCCTTAGCTTTATTTGAGGCATCTCTGGCTTTCCCCGCTGCTTTCTCCAGGACTCTTCTAAGAACACATTGAGCTATAACCCTATGAGTGTAATTCATCGCTTCATAACTGGGATCAAATCAAATTGTTAATCGTTGAAATATACCTAGTATTGTGTGGCTACGATTTTCTGTCATTCGAGGATACTTGAGCTCCTGGACCATGTCATCCGTGATTTGTAGCAGAAGGCGAGCCTTATCCACCAGAAACTGGCACCGTTCGTCCACGGTCTCGAGGCTCTTCGGTACATTTTCAATTTCATGCAGAAGTTTTGCCCGATGGAGCCAGATTTCGGGAAACTTGTGCCGGTCTTGGTGTATTTTTTCTTTAATTTCAAATTGTGGTAACTGTACAACAACTTCTTGTTTGAAAGGAACTGCCAGTATTGTGCAAGCTTTGACATTATCCGATCCTGCCAGTATCAAGCGATTTGGAATTGGAATCACACTAGGAATTAGATCCGGAGCAAGACAGCCCTGTGAAAGTTGAATTCCAGGAGCTGATTTTTGTCTAGCCATTTTAGACGGATCAAGAACAATGAAATTAGCAAGAATCATTTGAAGCGCAAAAAGCGTCCTGAAATTGTGTTTGCTAACTTTCACTGCATGTTGCTAACTACTTGTATCCAAGCTTTCTCGTGTATTGTACTTTTCTGTATTTTGGCGTGCCATTCTCCAGGTATTGATTTCAGGGAAGACTATAAGTATTTGGAAATTTTTGCAGGACTGTCCTAGGTCTGGTATATATTGTATTCAAATAAATATTAAGGGCATAGCATCATAAAACACAGATTTGTCTAACTAATGAGATGAATTGGTCGTTTCGCAAAGTAGGGCAGTAGAACGTAAGCCACTGCCACGGCGTCCGTCTCATCACCAACCGTTCCCACCTGGATGAAATATAAGACAAAGTCACGAACGACATTGATGACAGTATGAACCTGAAAACCAATTTAGAGACCAATTGGAGCAAGAATTTTGCGACCATGTCATCAAAGCCTTTATTTGAGGAACCGTGCTGGAACTTGCTAGAATCAGCGTCCAGAATTGGAGTGAAAGCGGTGAAGCCTTTAATACAATTACAAATCAAGCCTTGTAACTTCTTGTTGATTCATAGGCGAGTAAATAACTTTCACTGTTGAACTTTCCAAGGATCGTTGAAACAGGTAATTATTTCGTTCTCATTCATTGCCTAATTTACAGGTTCAGATATTTTTGGAAATATAATTAAGACATGACCTCTTTAATTTCCCATTTTCCAATAAAAACAAACAAATATAAAAAATATCATTTGTTACGTCAAGCCAGGACTTCGTATATTAGGCGGAAAGGTTTGGTGTGGTACGCATGTTTCATAATGGCAATTTTAATTTTAATTTAATTCAAAAAAATATTTAAATTATTATTTTTAAACTTTTTCTGATCTCGAACATTTTATTTTATTGAGCGCTTGGTTTTAACAGGTGACAGGCAAAGTTAACCTAAGATCTTTTTTTTTATAGAAATAAAGCCATTTATTAGAGGCAATTAGAAAGCTTGTTTCCAATATAATGGTGAATGTCCTGTTATGTTTTTTTTTGTTCGCTTCCAAGAGACATCCATCTAAAAATTTATGAGACAAGGCAATAATGAACACGCAAGGGTGTAATGGCCTCCACTTCTAATCATTATTTATTTGCTAATGGGATTTAAAGTACGGCGTTTAGTAACATGACTGTCGTTCGATTCCGGAAGCTCATGAGCCACCGGGAGTGTCGAGGAGGACATTTGGTGACATGACATGACAGTAGGCAGGATATAAGAGACATTTTTTTAACTTTATGGAGAAAGTATTTGCATAGGTGAAAGACAAAAGCAAGGTGGGTGCAGGTGAAAGCTTAATTGAAAATTGAAGAGCTTTATTTTTTGCAAATATGGGAAAATTCCAGAGAGCGTCTTTTCCAGCCTTTCAGCGTCCTTTTCCACTCGTATTTTGCAAAAAGAAAGTGATGAATTATTGAGTGAAAGTTCGATCACTTTGCGGCGTCCTTTCCTCTCCAAGCGAAAACTAAAAGAGGAACTTTTGCAGATTCTGTTGCTAAAAACTTGCAAGTTCCTTTTCAACTTACATTTTCTTAAAATACGGAAATTACAGTGAGTTTCAATTTTTTGAACGAAACGTTTCAAGAGCCCTTGAATGATGATAGTCATTGTCAATTCGGCAAATTGTGAAGAGGCCTTCAATTATGAATTTGTGGGCAGAACACTTCCAAATTCACGCAACTCCGTTTGCAAACGGCTTCTGATGGACGAGTCCGAATCGTAGCTTTCTCCCAGTGTTCAGTTTGCCTTTGTCCAGGATTCAGTGCTCAGTGAGTCACGTGTGTGACGTTAGGGTATTGCGTCAAGTCGCTAATGACTTCTGTTTGGTCATTTAAGGTCCCAGTGAGCGTGACACGATGTACAGCCAGAATAACAATAGGATAATCACCAAGTACTCCGAGTTCCTCAAGGAGCAGAGTACACTTGATCCAGGACTTGAGCCACCCCTAGTCTCCACCAAACACGTAAATAATACCGCCTCGAACTTTTACCCCTACGGGGACGGGGACAGTGACTCGGGTAGAGAAAGTACGCCGGCACACACGGCCTCCACTGTCACCGTGACGAGTGCCGAGGTGCACAATACTGACAGTAGTGAAGAAAGTGGGGTTGACCCGCCCCGCGTGACCCTTAGCGCCGCTGCCGAACAGTATACGAGCAGTAAATTCTCAGACTTGTTTAATAGTACTCAAAGTCATGCGCTCTTCCAACGCGACCTCCTTATTCAGTCAGAGGAAGGCAGCTTTCTTAGAGACGCTTATAAAGTTAAAAAAGGCGCGCAAGCCGACCATCATGTCGCTAATACGGAATTTGGCGATGAAGGTGACTTTATCCCTGAAAAATTAGTGCATGACCTTTTGGTGAATGACCTTGGAACTAAGGCGGCGGCGGAACTGTCCCCGACGAAGGCCAAGAACCGTCCCGAAGTGATTAAGGACCAGTCTGACGCAGGGTCGCTGCCACCATACTATGCAGGGTCAATCGCTTCGTCTTCGCTTGCAGAAGCTGAAATGACCCTGCGCAGAGAGCTGCTAAATAATATACGGGCAATTTCCAAGGCCACGTTCTTCGAGGACTTGTACACCAACCACGGGAAGAGTGGCGATGACCGTGAAACTAGCAGTGATACGACCAATAATCGTAACTCAGTAACCCATGATCAGGAGCTTGAAGACCTTTTAAGGTCAGAGGTCAACTCACCACACCAATCAGTTGTCGTAGCCGAGAACGAGAAGGACGGTTTCCTTGTTTTTGAAGCTGCACAGTCAAATCACGGATCTATTAACGGGAAACGGATTCCAGAGGTCAACGACTCATCTCCAGTGGCCCTTGACCCCGAGAAAGAAACTTCAATTCACCAATGGATTCTCAATTCTCAAAATGATTCGGAAACCGAAGCAGTGCCCCCTAAACATGAAGATGACGATCATGGCCCGGGACCAGTGAATGCCGTTCATCACGAGGCACAAATGCTACCGGAGGTCAACTACATGACCCCAGACTTGGAGTTTGAGCCGGAGGAAGCGACAATGTTGCCTCCCGAGGTTGCGACAATTGAGATGCTGGAGCATGATGTCACCGAGGCTGATGGGAAAAACTCTCGATCCAATTCTGTATCAAGCCATGCAGCACCAGAAATCGACAATATTAATTCAGCGCCTCCACAATTTGAGGAGCGTTCTAACCTTGTCGAAAAGGATATTCAAACGACTGAAATTATTCCGGAGCCGCACCAAATACATGCAGCACAAGTGCCGATTCTCCAGGATCAGTTCGTCGTTCTGCAGACCGATACTGAAGTAATTAGCGATTCCGATCCTGCTTCTAGTGTTTCAGATAAAGTACCTCCGCTGCCCACTAAGCTTTTAAGTGATCCAAACGCTAGGCAGGGACTACGAAATCGCCCGAGTCACTTATTTCCCCTAAATGTGACATTACCATTCCCTGTAAAGAATTTGACGTTCAGTATTCTGAAACCCCTTAATAAACAGGTACGCTACCCGGAAGTACTGCCGAAGAGGCTTTCCCCGGTGTACCCTGAAACGGAGCAGGAGAGCAGGAGCAAACGCTGTTTCATTGGAAAAGTACCTGGAGTCCTCATGCGTCAAAATATGGACCAATGGGTGGCCAAGATTGTTCGATTCTACGTCAACGGAGATGAGCATCTTCCGCGCTTCGAGTATCGATTCCGTCCGGGCAGAGACGTCCACAATTTCGACGGTCTCTGTGACGTTTTGTCAGATAAGCTCAAATTACCTCGGGCAGTACGATTCGTTTTTTCGTTAAATGGTGACCTAATTGAAACGCTCGATGATCTCCGGCACGAGCACGCTTACGTTGTCTCATCGACTAGAAAATTCAAGGTAAGGACTTTTCCCATATTGACGCACGTTGCATGTTAATTTACTTGACCCAGGTCAAGCACGTCCTGTATGAACAACCTTGAGGGTTTGATAGACTGTTTCTAAGAAACTGTCAAAATCTTTTCGACGTCAAAGACGATGCTTTTAGTTTGGTTATACAGGGGATTTGTTAAATCCTGCAATTAACGCTAGAGATGCATTATGTAAGAAAAGGATCCAAGAATATCGTTTTAGCACTCGAAGCATTCTTGTTATAATTAATTCGTGACATGGGCCTTGCCAAATATGTACCGCCCACAAAATTAACAAAAGCATTAACCTGTTTACAATTCCTGACGCACATTGTATATACCTATCAATTTTGGAAGGGTCAGTTTAACATACACAAAAACGCTTGTTGACTCTTCCACTTAATTTGCCAAAAACCTGATTCCTTTCCTCGCAAAAATATTTTTTTAGCGAATCTCATTTCTGCAACCATTTCAGTCTGCATTGTGAATTACGAAAGGCGTAAGGCGCTGAGAAGGTTTTGGCAATTTGCTAGAATTTTAGAACAGTACTTTTTGCAATTTGCTAGAAGGGTTACCACCAAATGCCACTAAAAATGCTTTCTCTCCTCCTCAAGGCCTTAAACTATGGTGGTGAAGTGGTGGAAACTGGAAAACAAGATGGCGGAGGCGTTGGCGGAAACAAACGGCGTAGTCGCAGCCGACCGCCTTCGGCTCCATCCAACCGAAATCCACCAATCATTAGGGTTCGAAGGGAGAGGTCCCTTAACGGCGTCGTTTGGGGCTCCCCTCAGCAGGACTGGTCGAGCGGAAGTGAGCGCAATACGCGCCACCTCCAACAAAGTGCTCTGGAAGCGGAAAGAGTCCTGCGCGCTGCAATCGAAGAGAGTCAAGCCCAAGCGCAGACTCCAGCAGCATCCGTCCACAAGCAAATAATTAGGGTAATTAATGGCGGAGATCCCACCATCCAGAGTCAAGTACTTCTCAATACTCGCGTGTCACAAGAATTTCAGGAATTGGTCAAGGACCTCGGCTTGGCCGTTAAAGTTCCACGAGCTGTTCAGTCCAGAATGGAGACACTGACAGGTCGAGCGGTAAGTTTACGAGCCTAATCTAAATCTCTCTAATCTAAAATCTATTAAATCTATTAATAAGTTCTATCGTATACGTCAGAAAATAACATCTCAATTTCATAAAATAAACGCTTCGAATTTTCTGAGATACTGAAAACTCTGCATTCTGTAGAATCTCAATTCGAAACCTTTAGCCAAGTTAATTGATTCGCAATTAATGCAGAACCTAGTCAACTTTCCTATCGCAGGAAACCAATAACCGATATCGGGAGAATTTTTTTTATTAGAAAAGATTTCTGTTTTCGTTAAATCGTCAATTTTCTATCTCAAGAAATCCTCTTAACGCTTTAGACTCGTTTATTCCCAATAAAATCAAGGTCAAACAACTTCTTAGCAAAAAGGACAAAAAGAACACGCAACGTTTACCTGATTTTCCATTTTTTCATTCAATGGTTTTTATACTCACCTGCTTTGGCAAATCAATAAACAATTTCCTCGATTTCTTCGATGTCGCATTTTAACCAATTATTTGTAATGATGATGTTTAGATTCAAAGCTACTCGCAACTACGTTCGCAGTTGAAGGCCGGAAATGAGGCCTTTTATATCTACAACCTCAGTCTGAATCCTATCAATTCCAGCACCAGGTCCAGTGGTCACAGTCACAAACACCGCACTAACGACCACGACCTTCGGAACTCTCCCTTTGGAGCCGTTAGCAAGTCCCTGTCCAGTCCAACGCTTCCCGCTCTCGAGGCCTCCCTCGGAAGAAAATTTCCAAATTCAATTATTCATTTAACCCGGACAGGAGAGAGGTCAAATGAAAACAAGCTGTCGCTTCCATTGGGAAGTAAGGCCAAGGCAGCGTCCTCATCCTCTCTAAATCAAAATAAGGCTGAAATCGGAAATGGACATGGTAAAACTGCAATAAATCAAAATACTCGTCTCACCAATTCCATTTCACATCCAAATCTCCATCAGCGTCGAAAGTCTACGAAGAAGCGATACGAAGCTTCCAAGTACTTGGCCCATCGATCCAGGTCACCCTCCCCCTGAGAAAATTCGCTGATTTAAAAATAAGTATAATTTAGTCCCAGGCAAGAAACAGATAAAATATTTGTATCCCGAATAGAAAAGCCAAACAACGCGCATCGAGTTTCAAGTGAAGAATCCATTTGATAATTTTAAAATTGTAAGGGTAACTTGTAACTTCTATGCAAATGGCAAAAAAATCTGCTTGACGAGAAAATCTCTGCCAGTTTTCTATTTAAATGAAAGCAAACTTACAGTATTATTGCTTACAGAAAAACTCTGAATCTACGAAAATGAATAAATAAAAAGTTATTCACGTCGTCCACAAACAGATTTGATTTAAGCCATCAATTATTATTAAATCTTTGTAAGCTTTGATACAAAGGGATTATTTTTATACTAAACTACACAGCACAGCATACGATAAATAGGAAACTTTTCTTTTTATGACATTTAATTCATTATTACCTCAATATTATAACTACATCTAATGATTTAACTGGAAATTAACAATTATAATTAGCAGTGATATGGTGAAAAATGAAATGAAATACTTTACAGAAGATCTTGCTATCATTCTCACCGAACAATGGGATGCTGAAATAAAAAAGAAAGAACAAACTTAAATCCGGCCTTAAATTGGAACACCCCAAAATATGTTCAAAGTATAATAGAAAACGGATGTAGGAGTCCAGGTACTGGCGTCATCGAAGTCAATCATTCATGTAAAAACTATCGGTTTAAATGCTGTCAGAGATCGATGATGCGTCCGCTTTCCGCTACTTTTTACTTCATCTCAAGTGTTTCTGCCTTGCTTTCGGAACCCGAAGTCTCCAATGAATTATTCTCCATGGTCATCTCGGTTATCTCCACATGCCCGCTAGTTGTATCACCGGTGCTTTTTTCAATGTCCTTAGTGAACACGTAAATTGGTCTTTGGAATCCCTTCGAGTGATGGGCAGGAATTCCAACTAATTTCACAGAGGAATATCCAACTTCTTTGAGCAGAAAGGCTTCAAAATCATTTGGAAAAAATTTGATGCTTTGAAATGTTTTAAAGATCTCTTCCTGCAATACAACACAAAATTCAAAATAAGTTTATAAAAACTGATAAGGAACAATACTATTTATTCGTTAAGATGTAAGGCCTTGCCGTCAATTTCTTTTTCTTCCGATAAGATGACCATGGTTGTGGTTCCAGAACAAACATTCCTCCGGGTCGAAGATTTAAAAAGGCCCGACGAAAAAATCGCTTAAGCCCTTCATCTCCAAAATTGAGGTGGATCCATTTGGTGGTGCTGAGGCAAATAATAACGTCATATTGTGGTTTAACCGTACACAACAAATCGTCTGCTTCTAATACGTAGTTTTCCTATAGTAAAATAGTTAAGATTAATTTAGATTCGACAATTTATATAAAGTAAGAAATGTTGAAATTGGAAATGTATAATTTTGTTGTGACGTACCTGACGGAAATAAACATTATATGGAAATGGAATCCGTTTCATCTCCACCACCCCAGATGAAGTTGGCGTTGCGCTATATTCCGGAGTCCTCCCAACGGCTGCTTCCAACTGCGGAGGTTGAAGACTTCCATGAACGACAGAAAGGGCCACAGGAAACTTTATACTCACGTCACTGGGGTCTCGATCCACGTAGTGCTTGATGTTTTTGTTTGCCACTTTAATTAAGTAGCCATCTATGTCAATTCCGACAATACGACGAGGCGCACAGTCTCGCCCGAGGCAAAGTGTGACATGCCCGACGTTACATCCAATGTCAAGGACGTCCTTTCCTTCCAGCCACTCTTTCTTAAATGCACGGAGTCGAGCATCCTCAGCATGGCCTGCATTTCGATATCCATAGTACTGATTATAATTTCCATATCGAAATACTTTATCTTTAGCTCGAAACTTTTGAACAGGTTGCGCTTCCGGTTTGGATGTTTCCTTCTCATTCCCTCGTTTCTCTTCTTTAGTTTCGGTTTGCTGCTTCTTATGGTGACGAAGATGAGCATGCAGGTGCGGTACCCAAGAACGCTTTCCAGAACCAAGATTCGGGAACACCGGACTTACAATTGGATCGAGTCGATTTCGATAGCGTCTGTTGAACATTGCTTGCTGTTTCACAGATGGTTGTACCGGGAGCTGGCGTCTTTGAACTTCGTTTCTTGGAGGTGTCCAGCCTAGCCCATAATGTCCAGAAGGGACACGGTGTTCAAGCATGACCTCAATGGGACGGGGAGGTGGTGAAAAAGGTTCTGTAATTGTGAAAGTATCCTGAGTGCCCATATAATTACTCATTGATGGTGACTCAAACGGTAGCACAGTAAAGTTTTCATTCATCGTATCTATAACAAAAGGTGAAGGCTGATAATGTGAAGACAAAGGAATATAGTCGCTCGAAACACGAAATGGATATGGCCCGTCCTGTTCAACGGTAGTGGTGTCCGATATTTTTTCCTTAATCTCAATGACATTGGTAACTACCGTTGTCTCCGCCTCCATAACTTGTACTGGTTGCGTAGGTAGAGCAGAAAGACCGCTGACGCTTTCACCTTTGTCCCCTCCTGCAGGTAAATCCTTTCCTGTTCCTTCTGAGATTGACATTTTCTTCTCATCAACATGCTCTGTAGATTGTTGAACGTTAACCGATGCAATATCTTGTGCGCCTTTAATCTCATTCTCAGCAGCTAATACGTCTGCCACTTCTTTTTCAATATCCCCCTCTTCAGATGCCACTGATTCCACGCTGCATTCACTTTCATTCCGTTTTCTCAAACTTCGCCGGCGGTGCCGCCTTCGCTTGTGTGGTGGCTGTGGCGGTAAGGATAAAATCCCTTCAATCACATCCCTAGTATTCTCTACATCATCTTCGGACATCAGACGAAGAGGGTCCTGGTAATTTTTCGGAATCATTATAGGAATTTCACTAGGATTATGTGATGACGGTAGTGGCATTGGAGACGTCTTCGGCGTAACAGCATTGTCCGAATCTCCCAGCCCATTTAGGTTCAGCGGGTCATGTGCGTTTCCACCGAGGAGGAATTTAAGCGGAGTCTTGTGTACGCCACCACCACCGGCCGTTCCGGGGCAAGATATGTGCCTCCGTAAGAACATGCGACGCTGCTTGTACGGCGGCATATAATTTCCATCGATACCTCCTCCGTGTATAGACTTCTTTCGTTTCCGGAATCCTTTTTTTCGATTTCCAAGCCCGCCTGCACAATAATTACACCAATTTCGATAAAAACGACGCCTCTTTTTACCTCTTTTACCATTTCTACTCTTACCAAGTAATTGATCCTGCAAATCTTCCTCGCTCTCTTCTTGCTGGCTACTTACAGCGCGTTCTCCTACCACTTTCTCAAACGTAATCGTTGGCATCCTGACCACGGTTTTCGCAATTTCAAGAGCGGCGACCGTGGCGGATCCAGAAGTGTTGGCTGTTGCGGACACACTTCCGAAGTGGTGAATTGAAGGTGATAAAACGACGTCTCCCATAGTCATATGATTTCCTGAGTTTGACTTTCCCTCCATCCACTCTTTGAAGTTGCCTGAAGGGAGTCACGTGACTTTTATTTTTAGAATAAGGGTCACACTTTTTGCCTACTGTTGAGGTCAGGGTGACCTTGGGGTGATGACAGGGGTACTTGACCTGTGGGTCAAAGGGCCTTGACCATGTCCAAGGGTCCTAAGTCGAGGGAGAGGTCACTGGGTCACTGGATTTTTGCGTTGGGTCTAAGCAGGGAGTGTCCTATCCAATGGACTGCTGAGCCCATAATAAAGCTGCAGTTGAAAGCTGAGCCATTCTTCGCATCTCCATTTTACTGAGGTATACAAACAACCTATTCCAAAATGCAGCAGGAGCAGGAAAGGGACAGGCACTGCCTGGCAGCTCAAGGGAACCACTTGCCACTTTTATCTCAACTGCAGCCTGCCACTGAGACGTGCAAAATAATGTGGCAAGTAATCTACACAAGACGGGCTAATCAACAAGCAAGAAGTGCAAATTCGAAACGAGCATCAAGAAAAATGCTTTGAAAAATTGCTTTGTTTTCTTTATGAACATGAAACATTATTTCGTAAAAAAATATTCGTTTACTCAATTAAAACAATTATTATAAATAATTAGATCAATATATGTAGATCAATTTCCCCGTTTAAAAAAACTAAGTCTAAATTAACTAACTGTCAATAATTTCTAAAATAGGCTGAAAAAGTCGTGAAAAGCACCGTTGCTGGAGATGATGATAGAAAAATTGAAGGGAACTCATTTACGAATTACGATATTACGATCAATCGATTAATCTGTTACGGAAATAATTGCTGATCAAGGTCCTGAAATCGTGTGTTCAACAAATGCTGTCTAAATATGATGCAGTTGACAATTTGGGGGTGAACTATTTCCCAATTTGACATGACATGATTAACTGTAAACAAGTCTTATCTTAAGTAGTAATTTCGCAAGGAAATTGTGGTCCATACTCTGACCGGCCAATGACCAATTGAAGGAATTGAACTAGAACTGAAAGTTAACGAAGTTTACGTTAGGCTCAATCGCACGTATTTGATCCAAGCTAGCATGGATGTTGCGTAGAGAACGCTGAATACTGAATGACATGATTCTACAACTACAACACCATTTTGTTTTACATCGAAAAGCGAAGCAAGCTTTTGTGTCCAGTCGCTTTTTACGTCGTGTAATTTTTTTCCGAAATATTGACCATGCCAAGGTCAGCCGAATCAAACTATGCTTGTGAAACGACACCCCGCCTTAAAGGCGTGACCGAGGTAGGTTGTATCCACCGCAGTGGGCTTACCGCCACGGGGCGTATTATGATGATCGACTAATTTAAAATATCCCTTAACAATTTAAAATTAGTTTGAAAAGTACTCCTTGACCTACGCCTGGGACCTCCAAGACTTTTCCATATTTTTCCCATTTCCGGAAGAAACTGCCTATCCCAATCGCTACTCTCGAGTCTCCTCCCCCTTGTTCGCGGTCGCTAAGGGATCAAAATTTGAGAGCCGCTGGCATCTCACTGCGTCGCTTAATCTGCTGCAAGGACGCCGCTGCTTCGGCCTCCATCTTGAACTCCACGACGAAATCACTGCTGAAACCAAGGTGGTAGCATGCTCCCTCAAGATTGTCACTCCTGAGGGGCGTGACCTCGAGAAGGGTACTTAGCCTATTTGAACTCAAAAATTTAGAACATGAAAACGGATTTTTGGGAGTGGAACCATTTTTTCGAAAATTTCAGCCTACTTTACTGATGTTTACGACAGTCGTCAGGAACTCGTTTCCTTCGGTTGGCCAAATTTCAAAGACCTGGACATGATCCTGGAAGAAGAGGAAGTGTACTTGACGGATGCTACGCTTCGGGTCATTCTTGACATGACGCTAATGGGCGATCTCTTGACGGCCAATAAGAGCCAAGTAGAGCTCTCTGCACAGTCGCGCATAATTAAGTTAACGGAACGAAACAGCGATAGGCATGAGACGATCATGCTTCAACTCTTTAATTCTGGCCTATTGGCTGACGCTCACATCGTCTCTGGACAAATTTCCTTTCCGGTTCATGTCAGCATTTTAGCAGGTGAAAATTTACACCAAAATGTGACAATTTGCCTTAAAATTTGGTTTATTTCAGCGCACTCCCAAGTGTTCCAGCGAATTTTCGATACGAAAATGAAGGAAGGGATCAGTCGGATCTTGGACTTGTCAAACTATGACCCCGAAGTCCTTCGAATTCTTCTCCAGTATCTATACACTGGTGACACTTCGGCGCTTCTACTTGCCCTTTACAACGACGCTGAAGTCAACTTGTGCACTCAGCTCATAACGCTGGCTGACATGTACTTGCTTCAAGGACTCAAGGAAGCTTGCTTCATGTATCTGCTTCTAAACATTACGCCAGAAACCGCTGGAGTCATCGCACTCTTGGTCTACTATCATTCGCAGGATGAGAAAATGAAGCATGACGTTGGAATCTATTGTATTGAGTCAGTAGTGACGACAGTGATTTAAAGCGCTGAAATTTTGGACAACTATTATCAATTTATTGGTCTTAGAAACTGGGCAACTCTATCAAAAAACCAATCGTTCTTGAAATGTTACACCAAGTCCCCAGATGCTATCGACGAAATGTGTCGTGAACGGGAAGTCACCCATTCAGCGTTCTGTATTCAACCTCCATCTTTTATGGAACCCAGCCGTCTAGTGCAACCTAACATGGATTATACACCGGAATCCTTTAAACTCCCTACGATTTTCAAAATGGCGATTGGCGCATACTTTGTGGGGTTGGCAGCTTTCGGGATCAATTCGTGCATGAAAAGATAAATACCAAAATACCATAAAGTATGAATACAACAATGCTCCTATGTTCGGTTCGGTTCAGTAAACATAAAACCTATATATTCTATTTTGTCAATATTTTATTTCCCCAAAAATAATTGAAAAAGAGCAATTAATAAACAGTTTTTACTGAATGCTGGAGCTGGTAGTGGCAAAGCTTCATTTGAAAACGCAAATTATAATAAATTCTGAATTGAATGTGAATTGATAAGGAAGTCGACTTATTTTGGTAGACTTGTCTTTTGTTGATGATTGTTGTAATTCGTTAAGACAAACTCTGACTTGCCCGCATTATTGTGACCCAGTGGAGAGGAGAGCCAGTAAACCACCGGATAAACTGACTGATAGAACGTAGTTTCTGCAAATTGATAATGAACACTAATTAATATCTAATGATTTAGTTTGGTTATAAATTATTAAAATAAAGAGAATGAGTATCAACGGATAACTTACACGGTGGGAGAGAAAGATCTCAAAATATAGAAGCTGCAGAAGATGATAAGGGCAAGGAACAACGCATTGTTGTAGAAAATGGAGAAAGTTGTGGCTTCGTAATCTGCAACTTCATTCTTCTTCCAGAGGATGCTTTACGAAAAATATAAGATAAAATTAGAACAAAGATAATTTATATTCAATTCAAACTAAAACTCACCGTTCATCCTTTTCTTTCTTGCTCATCTTCTTGTCTTCTGAAAGGCGCTTGTTCATGTCTTCTGTTACTGCAGCTTCTCGCTTTACAGCAACCTATCCAAAATTACGTTTTCAAACATGCTTCGTAATGTTAAATTCACGATAAAATTGATTTTTAAACTAAACATTGTTCACAACATCCAAAAAATGTTGTGAATTTCAAATGCGTTAAAAAAGAAGTTGAAGGCAGGTAGGCAGGAGTCCTAGTTCGAGGACAGGGACCATTTAAAACTTTGTTAACTTCTTAACTTTCACTTTAAGCATTAAAAATTAAGTACAATGACCACGGTTTTATCCACGATAAGCTCACCTTATGCTTGAGCGAAAATTTGGTATTTTTGTACGCAAAGGCCATAAGCCAGGTTGCCGCGAGAGTCACGAGCAGGAAGATCGGCGATGCAGTTATGATATCCATCAAATGAATTCTCCAGAAGAGCCCTTTAGCATAAATTAACAAATTCTTAATAAGATTGACATCATCGTATCAATGTATCGTAATCGTAATCATAGTATCAGTCGAATTCAGTTTATGATACGAATTTCTTCAACGATTCCAATTCGGTGGCGACTTTCGTTTATCACACTAACATCAAAACCTACCAGCTAATTGACAATTGACTAAAGCGATAATTTACTTACAAATGGGAATTGCGGAAACGATAAATGCATTTCCGTAGAACAAGGCATTGGATTTGGTAGAGACGTTACGGCTGAAATCTTGAAGGAGTAGCTCTTCCTCGCGTGTGAACTGCTTGGACTTCGTGGACGACATCTTCTTATCGTTAGAGTGGAAGATGAGGAGTTAAATTAAATGATGAATATTCCAATTAATTGAGCTACCAATTACTTTCTCTACCGGTCCACCGGCTGGCTGTGTCTCACTGTATCTCAAAGTGGAGAGAGAAGCTTTGAGCTTCCCACTTATGGAAAGTGTTGATGAGCTGGCACCGAGTTGGCTCCACTTTTTACTCAAGCATCTCAACACCACTCCTACTAAACACCTCCAAACATTGAGAAATTGTCAATTAATTAAAACAATCAATTACAACTTGAAATAAAAGATTAATTTTATGGTTCAATTACACCCCATTGCGCTTTATTATTCACACTCATTTACAATATTGGTTTTGCACTCAAATTTACAAGCAAGGGCTTCACAATTTCAATTCACATATTCATACTTTAGCTATAAAATTTCTGGTTTCCTAAACTTACATTTCCTTTCAATACAACCTTCTTAAAATTTCATGTTTAAAAACAGAGTTGTCCACAAAACTGTCAATTCTATTATATGTCTAAGTATTTTGTTTATCGAGAGATTTAATTAACTCTGCTTCCGAATAAATAAGTTTAGTTTTCAGAGCAAGATAAGTTAACAGAGCAGAAGAGTGCATTTGTGCAGTATGTATCACTAAAGCCTGATACAAATTAATTCCGAAGAAGAAATGGCTTCGACTTGGCAATAAACCTAGAAAGAGAAGAGAAAAATGTTAGCAATTGTAAAATCAAAAGCGTTGATTTCTTTTTAATTTGTGGCCATTACGCATCCAATTTCTCCCAAAAGGTCATAAGAGCAGCTCGATCTAGATGTCGTTTCGTCCTTGAAAGTTGGATGACATGAACGGCCCATTTTCCTACATTTGCATCCAGTTTCATTTCGTCGTACTTCAAGTGAAATGCGCAAACTAGACAAAAAAATCTCTTAATTAAACAGTTTACAGGAGTATTCACAGTTGTCAAAATGTGTTTGGTATTCTTACTCTTTGAAAAGATTTCGACAGGATTCCCTTCGTAGGGATACCCTTTAAACTGCCAAGCGGGACCCATAACAAACACAGCAACTACTCGTTCCCAGTCCTGTGGCCCTAATTTAAGAGGGTTGTCAATTATGCGAAACGGAACGGAGGAGCTGCCGTTGCGCTGTCGATGAATTAAGATTTCATTGTCCCTCCGAGCGCCCTCTGCCTTCTTTACTTCCGTTGGAATAAATTTGAGATCCTGCAAGAGCTCCTTTACGTTGTACATTGTGACTAGAGACGTATTCGCTCCAGGAATAATAATTATGGGCGTTTTCGAGCCGCGCTTGTTTGGTTGTGGGGTGATAGGACTTTTGCCAGGAGCCTGAAAAATTAAAATACGTTTAAGAAAGCTTTGAGTTCGACCTTTCATACTTGAAATCCTTACGGCGGTTACTGCAGGGCTAAATGCCGATGCTGCAGGTGTTAGAGGTTTCTTAGGAGTATTTGCTTCCGTGACCGATTTTAGTGTCATCCCATGATAAGTACCCAGTGTGTCAATTTTGAAACCCTCAGTTTCTATTTACGTAAATTGCGGTATAAGCAAGCAGAACATTTTTTTTACACTGATTTATTTTCCCTTACCCTCTTGACCCTTAAATCGATCTTGCTCATATCGATTGTAGACTTGGGTTTGCGGAATTTGTCTTACAGGAGCCGGACCCCTTGGGGTGGTGAGCGAAGGAGGCATTACCGCTGGCCGAATCGGTTTTCCTTCCTCACGACTTTTGACGGCATTTAATATTGCCATGATACTTTTGGTGAATTGTTTTCCGTTAGTGAGTAAGATCGTAGTACGTGTCCTCCATTGTCGTTCCCTTGAAACGATGTCTTTAGTGACGTCCAAATCATAGTCAAGAATTGTACGCAAATCGGATCCCATTTCAATGTCATCGTGACCTTTGATTGTCGTCCGTTTTTTGGAAAGGCGCTTAGCCTTAATTTCGGCAATTTTTTCCACAGACATTGCATCAGAAAGAGATCTGTAAAAATTCAACCGAATTCTTTAGTGAACTCTAACTCTAGAAGCCTACAAACTGTTTTGAATTAATACTTTGTAATGTTGTTGATTGCAACCGAAGCTTCCCTAGGAGCATCAAGCCGAGCAGCGAGAACATCTTTTACACGCTGCAGTTGTGTATCTTCAAATCTTGGCTTTTTGGCTAGGGACTCTGCAGGTTCTTCAGCTGTTCGTTTTACTTGGGTATGAATTTCCAGTGGAGCTGACTTGTCGATACTGTTTGATGTCGTGCTTTCTCCTTTTAGGTAAGCCAAAATATCCTTTCTGTCTGGCCTTGTAACAACAGGAATGTTTTCAGCCTATTAAAAATGTAAATGTATTTCGTAATATTAAACCATTAAATGAAATGATTGAAAAAAAATGTGGCAAGTACAAGCAATTTACTCACCGCGGCGCGACGAACATATACGGGATGGCTAAGTTGAATATTCTTTAGCAGAAAAACAAGACACTCCAGCGTATAGTAATCCTTTGGGGCTCCGTCCTTGCCCGATCTGGAAAGCAATACAATACAATATCCATCAAATTTACAAATCAAGTAATGGTTGAAGAGAAGCGTAGATGGGTGTTTCATCAACTTAAATTAAGATTTTAAATTTAAATTTATTTAACTTACCCATAAACCATGTAATTAGTCTTTACGTTTTTACGCCAGGCAAATTCACCGATAATAATATTCTCGCCCTTTTCCACCGCCGATTTACCACTCATGGTATACTGTCGAAGGATTGACAGTGGATCCGCCATAGCTTTTACTTTACTGGATGATCAATGAGCAGTCGAGTAGGGTTTAGGGTGCACCGTTATGCTCACCAAGATGCTTAACTTAAAGTTAATTGCAATTAATTACTTAATTCGAAGTACTTTTTTAAGTTTTTAAGCTCACTTCAACTCTGGATTTGTAATTTAAAAAGCGAAGAGAGCTGTTTACAATTTTATCCTCACTAAAAACACACCCGACAAGAAAGAGAGCCAGTAAACAAGAGCACATTTTTTGTTTCAGTGCTGGGCATAAGACCAGAGAACTTTGCTGTAAAGCAATTAAATTTTTTAACAATTGTATTTTATTAAATGTTAACTTATATCAGACTTAAGTTTTATTTACAGTAATAAATTGTATAAACCAGTACACTGGTGTAAGAATAATTAGAATGAGAGGAGAAAAGACTCTGAACTTTGAGTATTAACAGAAACTTTCAGTGCAACTGGGCACTGAACAGGGACCGACCGAAAATAATACTTGTAGTTTGAAATGCGCGCGCATCGTAGGATTAAAAAGGATCAAGGAGAGAACCGGATATTTTTTGAACGGCTTTCAGCTTTTACTATTATAAAGTTAATTTTAATGAGCTTTATTATTAGTTCAGAGTGGGTCTGAAGAGTGTAATCGTTGAAAAGCTTATTTTGGTTATGATTTTAACCTTCGACCTTTTGTTAGCGAATGTTATGTTTGGGGGATATTCGCCATAAACACAGTATGGTTACATCTGTATTTTATGAAAATTGCAAGGAGAGTGGCTGGATGTGTTGTGTAGAATTAACTCATGGTCTCCCTTCAAGACGTACAAATCTTTCGCCTTTTACTAAAGATTTCCGTGGAGGGGGACAAATCAATGAGTATTCATTGACTTTTTGGAATCGACCTCCCGAAAGGGGGGTCATCTTAAACACTGGAAAATTTCAATTTGACCTTTGGGTCAAGTTGGGGTCATTGCTCAAGACATTGACTTTTCCCTTCAGTCAGTGACTGAAGGTAATGTTATGCCTGAAATATGCACCGCACCAAGTTAGTTTTTTTTTTCAGAAACTACTTTGGGAGAAAGCCTAATCACTTTTGTAGTTTGTTTAGTTTTTTTAAACAGGTAATTCAGGCTTTTATATTTTTTTTTAATATTGGAATCTGCTTTAAATTGATTGTTAATAAATGTAGGGAGGAATAATTGATATAAGGTAATGTAATTGAGTATTTAATGTTTTATTCTGTTTTAATTTTCGGATTTAAGTTTTTAGGTTTTGGTGGAGCCTATATTCACGAAATGGTATTGCATTGCACAGCTATGCAGGTCTGGAAAAGGAACAATTTTGGGTTCCTAACACAATAAATTAATTATTGATCTAAATAAAACTTTAAATAACAATAAATTAACGGATCGATTGAGATCGAAATAGCATTGGGTTTGGGAGCGTGAATGTGATTGGTTGAGAATTTGAGCGTTCAGGCGCCTCATTGGTTCTTAGAAATGGTGGTAGTGGTTGTTGGTTGGTCCTAGAGAGGTGTGTGTCACTTGCATTACAAGGCGTTTTTTTAAGTTTTAACTTTACATTTAGGTAAACTATATTTTCCTAATTAATGAAGATGTGTATGATGAATCACTTGGATAGCTCTAATATCAGAATTAAGTAGAAGAATAAGAGTGGAGGCAAGGTCGAGAGCAAATGCTGACTCTGGTGTCCGCCATCTTGGATTTTGGAGAATTTCGGTGTGATATTAATCTCACGAAGATTTCCTCATCGGCAGGTTTAACAATGACGGGGAAACGTTTTAGCAAAGACGCGGTTTGCTATTTGTTAATCTAGAACAAGGCAAAAGGTAATTGTTAGATCACGGAACCTTACAAAACAAAATTTAAAGGCGGAGCCAACTGTTTCACCTGTATGTTTCCTTTGTGACAATTACTCGCTCCGCACCTATTAAGAACAATTTTGAATTCGTTTAACGTTCGAGGTGGTAACGGGACGTGTTTTTGCAATCCCGCCCGCCCATTTGAAGCAACCTGGACGAGCGTCCGCTCCTCGTCCCGCCCAAGTGATTTTTATTAAGAAATCCCGCTCAGTCCCGGTCCCGGTTGGGAATGAAGAATGAAATCCCGACCTCCCAACCGGGATCCCGGTTGACCCCTACTCAAGGTCCTTGGCAACCGTACTAACAGAATCCTTACCGAACTTACAGAATGGTAAGGATTTTGTTATTACGGTTGCCAAGGACCTTGACCCCTACTGATCCCGGATTAGTACGTTTCTAATCAAAAACACAGTTGTCGAATTCAGTTGCTAATTATTAATTAATCCAAAATCTAGGCTGGAGTTTTACTGTTCCAGTGAAAAATTCTTGAATGCAAAATTACGTCAACTGTTCCCTAAAATCAACTGTTTTGAAGTACTGCAGTCCAGTAGATGTAAATTAATGTAAAAATTGAATAGTTATTGAAGAGAACATGAAAATAGAAGAAATGTAATACTCAGATTTCTACATCCGCCTTTAAATATTTGAATATTATTGTCTTTAGGGGTATATTTTGAGCAATATTTGTGGTTAAAATTGGAAGCGGGATTCAACCGGGGTTCCCGGTCCCGGTTACAAAAACGAAATCCCGCTCATGTCCCGCCTGGTTACAGAAAATATGAATCCCGCCCGCCCAGATCCCGGTTATCAAGTCGTCCCGACCTCCCAGACCCCGGTTGGGACTGAGCGGGATCCGGGATATCCCGGTTTAACCGGGGTCCCTTAGCACCTCTGAATTGAACACACATTTTAAAACAGTTGAAAAGGATCTTACCAGGAATGTAGCTGCATTCGTACTCTATACAATGAAGGGAACTTCCTGGAAATTAAAGTTAAGATGGGTTATGAATTAGTAAACAGGATTTATTTTAGTACACTTTTTTAAACGCAGTTTACTAAACTAATTCTAATTTTCTAACTAATTTTTAATTGAATTAACGCTACCCCATTCGGAATGCTTTTCATCTTGAGCTTTGTAAAATTTGACTTGGAGTGAGACAACCAATGAGCCACCGCCTCCCAACTAAAAAAATAATTTAAAGAAATCGGAATAACAATAATGTAATATAGCAAAACAAGCCCGTCCTTAGACGTGAAAACCCCTAAAAATCCATTTAGGTAACTGGTGTATTTAATTTTAAATCTTTTAAAACCAGAAACTTGAAAAGTGAAAATAAAATGCAAATCTGTTGGGGGTCCTCTTAAATTGATTCTCGTCTTAGGACGGGCTCATTTGGTTAATGCACAATATCCAAGACGTTTGTTACCTGAATTACCAAGGGTATGTCATGTCTGACTCCGTTTTTGGATACGGGGATACCGAATGTGGGGTAGGATGCAGAGTAGGCCGAGGCAGTGCTGTCCCGTGACTTCTCGACGCATTCCAGGTCCTGATTTTGTACTTGGAGGTTCCTGGAAGAATAGCATCATTCATGATCATGTCGTGTTCTCATGCGTTCAATTGACACGCTTTCACTGACTCTCCCTTGTCCATGACACTGCATGGTCTTAATTGTCATTTCGCTTTTAGCGACAAAACATTTCCGTCAGGGAGAAAGTAATAACCCATTAGGATTGACAGGCGATAAGACGCCATGTTGGAAGGAAGCGTAAATTTGCATTTAATTGCTTTCACTGTGTCACGGATGTTCATTATGTCCCTATTTCCTGGACGGCTACTTTCAGCGCACTGCTTTCATCTTGTCCAGGGAGTTTTTTTTACCACTTTATTCGCATTGTTCGAATAATTCAATTTCAATTTACAGTCCCTTCAATCGTATCTCCTTCCATTTGAGTTACTCTTCAATTTCCACAAGTTGAATCTGTATATTTGTACAAAGTCGTAACTTACAAAGCTTTCACATACACGTCATGACGGGGAAACCTCAAAAAGCAATTTGCAAATGTGGAAAGCATTATTGTGTTCCAAAAATAGCCTGTACTAAATTCTTCTTCGCAAAAACCGACTTTTGTTTTCTTTTGCAAAAGGGGAATGTCACCGATACGAGCCTTTTATGTTCTACAATTCATGTGCTGTACGTTTCCAGCATTTTTTCATCTGTCAAACGGTGATTGATCTAGCGTAGTCGACTTATAAGTGCCTAAAACATTCTGAATCAAGTTCCGTGCTCCATATATGCTTCGCTATGCGCTTTTGCAAAACATAAAATCATTTTTCTTTGACGTTTTGCAAAGATGCATCTCAGTTCTGGTCCACAAAGTTTTTTTTTTATCTGTCTTGTTGCTTCATAAACTTTTAAAAATCAGACTAATTAAGTACCGCAGAGGAAGACAAAACTTTGGCGCAGATCTGCATAATTTGGCGTAGACCTGCATACTCCTTTGCCTTTAGCCTTACGGGCAGATTTTGCAAAGCATGTGTGAGTCCAAAATAAGGCTTGTTCAACAGACAGTTTTCAAAAGCAATAACGCAGACAGGAAGTTCTAAATGATGAATCTCGGAAAATGTACTCTTGGACATCATTTGTAGCGTTTTGATGGGGAGGCTGGATCGGAAATTCACTTTGCGGTTTCTGGGAGCTGATTTTGCTATTAAGGGAAGTGTTAAGGAAGGTAGAGAGAAAGCTGGAGAGAGTGGGGGCCCTTAGAAAGTGAGGCAGAGAAAGTGATCTGAAATTCGACAGGAGGACTTGGCTAAGGAAGAGAGCCATGAAGAAAGTCAATGAATAAATAAAATTCCACTTTCTCCTGCCTCTTTTCTCGTAAAAGTGGGCAAATGGCCTCCAAAATCCCGCTCCTGCCCCAGAATAAGCAATTGGAGAGTCCAAAATTATTTGGGACTTCATTTTCCTTGGCAAGCCGCTTTCTCCATCCGCTGGCCCGCCTTGTAATTAAATTATAAACATAAGTAACGGAAGCGTGCTCCGTCTGCTTTGTCAAAGAAGAAAGCAACAAGAAACATAATTAGAAAGGACTAATTTGACTAACTGAAGAAACGCCAAAGTACAATTTTAATCACCTCAATCCCTAGAAGAACGGCCAAAGGGCTCAAACCTTACGAAAGTAATTAGTTCGAGATCTGCGCCGAATATGGCCTCCAGAGGGTTCTCTGTTTTCTTAACCTTTAATTCCGTTAATTAATTTTAAGTTTAAATTATTTAATGTCGCAAAACTTTTGTGTGCTTTGAGATTTGGTTTTGTTTTGTTCATGAAAATTTTCACAGAAAAGTTGCTTTTATACAAGCTTGAACACGCAAACGCCGGTTGGATTAAACCTTACCTTGGGATTTGAAATTCTCAAATTTTTTATATTTTTTTTTTTCGTGGACTTTTTTTTCGGTTTCTGTTTAGAACGTTTTTAAAACGCTAGAATGGATCCCACATGAATCAAAGGACTCTGAATAATTTCTTAGTTATTCCTTTTTTTTGCCGAAAATGTTCCGAAACGTAAAAATCTTGATTTTTTTTAAATTTTAAGTCGAGATACTTGGGGAACGCGGTGAAAATTAGGAAGCAGAAGGAGCCTTGAAGAAATGAATATGTGAAGTAACCGATCTTAACTAATACGTGAAACGATACTTCATTTTTTGTATCCTAAAAATTTGCATCTTGTTCAAACCGATTTTAAGTTAGCGTCTTTTAACTGTGTTATTTCATCTATAAAAAGTAAAGACTAAAAGCCCTTTTGTAGTGTCCATTTCGCGTATTTTTTGTTCTACACTGTCAAATTATGAACGAGTGAATGGAGCATGCTAGATAGAAAGTCTACAATTTTTCGTTTTGGCTTATGTTGTATCGCAAGGATTGATTCCAAAAGGCTTTGAGTGTAATGACTGGTTGTTGCATCGGAATTAAGGGCCTTTGAATGTGAAAAGGTCATGTCGAGGCGTTGGACAAGGCTTGGTGACTTTCCCTTAATCACAAATTCCAAGCATGCGGTTATGAAAAGAAAGTTGGTGAAAGGTAATATGGAGAAACAATATAAGTTGAGACCCCTACTTCCCCCCTAGTTGTGTAATAGCCTTCAAGTGGGAATCGCTCCAGCGCTAAAAGTTCTTAAAACGAAAGAAAGTCGTTGACGTGAGTGAGACACAAATGGAGAGGGTAGGTGAAGCTTTCACCTTTACCAACTCCACAACTAATCTCCCCTTTCTCCAGCCGCCACGAAACGCTGGAGAAAACTTTTGTTTTCCCTATGTAGAAGCCAAATTTCATTAATCACCCACCCTTTACATTATAGTAGACTACAGAGGCAAAGTTTATGTATACACAAAAGCAGGACGTGTTAGAACTACTATGGATCCCATTCAATAAAATTCCTCCAACCGTCCTCACTTTATAAACGGCTTCTTTCGTACCGTAGTAGACAAAAACATAAACATATTAGGGAAACTAAACAAAAAGAAACAAGAATATCTAACCCAAAAAGCTGCATTCAAAAATACGCTAAACTTAACTGAAAATAAAATATCGTCTTTGTTAGATGAGAAGTAAAAGCGAAATTCGAAATAAATAATAAATCTAGCTCATCCAATCGGACGCATTCAGTCCAAAGAGATTCCCACCTAAATCATATTCCAATCATTTTATTTATAATTATCTCAATTTTCTTTAATATTTTTAAAAATTCAATATTTATGCAAAAAAAAAAATAGAAAGAAAGAAGATATTTGGATTGGACAAAAAAAAAGAGAAATACTGGTTGCGTGAGGGTGCGTCGGTCCGGTTGCTCACTTTTCGAAGAAACGTGGATACAGGTTTTAATTTAAAATTAAAAAACAAAATATAAATTACTTACAGCATAGTTTGAGGCGGTTTAAATGAAATGTCAACTCGGTAGGACGTATCCACTGATAGCTTGAAGAAGCAAAAATTAGTAAACGGGCCATTGTGTGAGTGGTCCATTTCGGACATGGGAGAGACAGGAGAAAGTTTGTATAAAAATTGGACTTTATGTTTCGCAAATTACAATATTCGAGTTTCTTTTTCATTGGAAGAGATGCATTTCAGTAAAGTACTAATTTTGTAAAAGTGTTTTCCAAAATGCATCGTTTTCTTTTTTGGAAAATGGATATTGTCTCTCCGATCTCCGTTTGACAATTTCTGTTTGGAGAAAGCGACTCATCATCGCCCAATTAATTGATTCCCTTAAGGGTCCTAGGGAGCTTAAACCGCCGTCCGTCCTGTTTCATATAAACCACTGAAGGCTCGACGCCTTCTTTGCGAATTGACAAGGTCACCTGAAAGGGTTCAATAGAAATCGATTATTCACCACTTCAATTTCTATTTGATTTTAACGATCTTCCTTTCCGCTTCCCTTCTCTCCTCGTACTAATGAGCCTCTTTTGCCAAGTACAAATTAGAAGTCATAAATCACTTAGCATAAAACAAAGAAATTGGAATTTGGCAAAAAGTCTTAATTTGATTAATGGGAATTCCTTTGAGAGGAGCAACAAAAGGAAAAGCATTTCATCAACCAACCCTTACCATTATTCTTACGTGATCGAATTTATTATAATTAAAATTAGTCTTTGAAGTGTATTTAGTAAAACAAAAATGTTAAGTGAATTTGGTTTTCTTTCCTTAAAAAAACAGAGATTCCGTTCGACTCACTGACGAAGGAGTGATTTATGACGGACTTGTCTCAAACAGGTAAACTTTCGGGAACTTATTTCCCGTTTGCTTTCTCTTTTTTTCTTCAAGCAACATATGGATCTATGAAGATCATCTTCTAGAAATGCAAGAGAAAATGATTCCCAGGCGTATTTAAGTGGCTGGAAGGAAAAATACGTTGTCCGTGTTTTTATTGCTGCTGGAAATGGCCCAAACCAATCTTCCTCCTTACGTTCTGTCATTATTAATTCAACCTAACCTTCCATGATTTCTTGCTCTGTTTACATCGTCAGAGCTCCAAAAAGACGCAAAAATTATCCGACATGTTAAAAGCGGGCTAATCAAAAACTAAAATGTCGCTGGGGAAAATGAAAAAAACATTACACAGATTTACGTTAGTTTTTTTTTTCCAGCAAATCGTCCAAAATACCTTTGAGAATGGCCAAAAAAATTTCTTAACAACAAAACATTAAAAAAAAAGAATTTAAGTGGAATTAATGCTAAAGACTAAAGCCAATTAACACAAACATGGCAGGATACCCCGATTTCTAAAAGAGTTCACTTTCTATAACAGCAATGAAGTCTTACCTTCCAATGAACAGCTTTGTTTCCGCTAATGAGCTGAAAATGAGAAACTTTTCCTTCAAATGAACCCGAAATTGTTTCCGATTATTTCCCCTTCGCTAACGAACTTTGTTTTTTTTTAAACTAACATAATTTTATTTACCTTGAATGGCCCCTGAACTGGATTAAGGGTAGTGCAAGAATTGGCACTCATTATAATCAACCTAACTTTCACTTTTGCACTTGTAGCAAACCGCGTCCACCCTTTTATGCTTCAAACACTACCATGGTTTTCAATTACTTCTTCCTCCATAACTTTGCTGGAGTTGTACAACTAAACTAACTTTAACTTTAACCTATAATTAATTTAATTGTTAGCTCCATTGCCTACTGCTCAAACTGTTTGTTCCGGATCTGAAAAGAGACTGGCTCTGAGAAAGGGATGAAATAGAATTTATTAAGAAAGCAGGCAGGTAGGATATGAAGTTGCATGGCAAACCCGCGTTTGTTACACTTTCCGTAAGCGCAGAAGGAAAAACAAAATTCTTTTTCTAGATTTTCAGCGCTGATACCACGATACGCTTGTGTACAAATCTGGCTCGTATGAACTTTTTAGCATGAAACTTTCCCCAAAGAATTAAACAATCATATTGAGGCTTACTAATTCCAAAAAGCAGTTATATATTTTTTGTCAATTAAATGTTATGTTGCGATGTTGGAAAGTAGAAAAATTTCCGAAATGGAAATTGTACTAGTTCCTCAAAAGCAAAATTTTAATTTGTAATATAGTTGAACTTTTAGCTTTCAATTTTATTGTTTACGGTTTTCTAAATCACGTGTTTTAAAAATTGATTCTTGGTAATCTGAATAGCGTTTGTGAGATCTGTTGATTCGGTTTGATTCTTCACGGCTTTAGTGCACCAGAAACTGAGGGTGTTCCTAGGATATTGCTAGAATTTGTGTTTAAAATAATGTGACTACCAGTCGATCCATGCATAACTGTTTGATTTAAAATGGGTTGCGCCGACGTGCAATAGGGCATCGGCTGACCGTGTGAACAGTTTGAGGATTGTCCGTTGACTAAGAGCATAATTAGTCCAACACTTGATACGACAATACCAAATAGTGCTATTCCAATCGCTGGAAGCTTTTCCTTGCTCCACAATTTTGACGGTTCGAGTCGAATGTAGCACAGTGCGGGAAGTATGTAGGCTAGAGGAATCGCTGCCAGAACGCCATTGAGTTCGAGGACAATGCCCAGGCAGTCAGTGGACATTGATACGACATAGGCCAAGAGAACGATTGAAATGGTGATGCTGAAGTGTCTGGAAGTGGTTGAAGGCTGCTTTTCTTTAAACCAGAAGTTCTCGATGACGTCCCGAACGACGAAGCACTCCAGAGGAAAGGTTAGGAGAATGGTGATGCAAAACAGGAAGCGAGAAACGTTCATGAGGTCATCATTCCAGCAATAATTTTCCAGGAGGTCGCCCTGGACGGCTCCAGTGAATGTTGCATAGCCCCCGAGGGAGAAGATGAGGCTGACAAAGAGGGATGTTCCAATTGACAAGTGCGTGACCTTTCCCCACTTTAATTCAGACGAATTTTCCATTGACGAGTAGATCATGAACGAATTGTGGTGACACATAAACGCAAAGGCGAAAACGCCACAGGCCTGAATAACTCCCGTATTTGCAAACCTCCAGGAATCTGAAGTCCAGGGTCTAAAAATTAAAAATGAATTTTGTACAAGAAAATATGTTTACAATGGTTTACAAAACTTGAAAACTTATTTAATATTGGTTTTTAATTTTAAAAACAACCCAAAGAACATAGTCTATAGTGAACTTACTGGGGATTTGTGTGAAGTCGAATCAGAATGGAAACCATGATGAATCCAATCGACACCAAGGAAAATAACGATACTTTCGACATTCTAGCTACATTTCGGTAGAGCGAGAGCGGAAGCGTAACGAAAAGTGTAGCTGCGAGTACGACTGCTTCCCTCTGGTAAGTGATCTCGGAAGGGTCAGACGATATATAAACAAGTACTTTGGTCAGTGTGTCACCAACAATTATATTATATGAAATCATCGCAATTAAGGGGTAGACCAACTGGAGAATTGTCAAGATGTAGAAACCCCAGCGCCCGAAGGCCGATTCCATCATTCCCTGGTAAGTGTATGAGCCGCTTAAGTGACCTGACCTCACCATCAGCACTAATGAGTAGTCAGTGATGTAGGCTATGAAGAACATTAGAATAAGACCAAGCCCAACGCCAGCTTGGTATAAAGCGTAGGGCATTCCTGTTAAAAAAAAAGAAGCGTTTTAAAATCAAAAAATCTTTTCAAATCTTTTTGAAAAAAAAAAATTAGTAATATCTCAACAATAAGCTAAACAAATTGTGAATAATTCGTTAGAAGAGTTTCTTATTGTAATTGCTAAATAATTGATAGGTTAAGAAATGCATGTGCAATTTGAATTTAATTAAAGATACAATCAAGTGTAATAAAAACCGATTGATTTACCGATGACACCACTTCCAAGAATCGAGTTTATATAATTGAAACTAGCGTGTGCAAGGCTGCTCTTCTTTTGAGGTTGGATTCCGTTTTCTTCCAAATCGCCCTTTAAAAATAGGACAAAATTACTAAAAAATGAAATCATGCAATCGTTAATCTTGATGTTTATTGCTATTTACAGCTTGGACTAATTCACTCATGTCATTTTCATTCCGCTGGCGTGGCGGCGGTGGAAGGGATTCCAGTTCCGTTTCGCTGGAATTGACTTGTGACTTCTCTTTCTTGCCTCCAGAAGGAGTCGCAGCGCCTTTCCCTTTTTTCATGGACATCATCTTTCCCTTTCCAGCACCATTTTTATCATCATCCTGAAAATAGTAGTGAAAGCATTCGAGGAATTCCAGACATTTTCATTTTCTCCGAGGTGACGGAGAAATTAAAAATTCCAAGAGAAATGTAGAGCAATTCCGTCATTTCTGCTCAATGCTGCTATTGTGGAATTGTCAGTCATTGTCAAATGTCATCCATTAATAGTTATTTCATAACATGTAGCTAACAAAATAGTACGGCGAAACATGAAATACACTATAATTTTAATATTTAAATTGATAATCTGATTTTGTTAAACTCTCCCAAATTCAATATTTTAAAATTCTGCGCTTTTTTTTTTATAATATATGATATGCTATTTTATTATTTATAATTTATTATTATTGAATGTATCTGACTGTGCGAGCATTTGAGAAATTTCTGGGGAAGCAATTCCTATAGCTCTAATAATTCTTCCGTTTTATTTCTGGAAATGAAAGTTATTATTATTACCTAAATTCTCCTATTAATTCCTAAAATCAAACGGGCCTGTTTGGCTTATAAGTTAATAAATTACCTTGCTTTTGAGAATGTGGCTCTTTTCATTTGCTTTACGGTTTACGACGGGCTTGTGCACGATATTGGGATTTGCTTTTGCTGGAACTGCTGGAGAATCGCTTGAAGTCGTCTTAGTTTCCATTTTGAATGGCGAGTAACAGTTCAGAAGTGGATTTCTTCAAAGCTGGAACAGGGAGCGATCAACCGTTTGGCGGAAGGTGTCACAATTGACATGACCGGAACCAACCCTACGTCTTCCAGTTTCCCCTTTACCTCTCCTGTTCACCGCTACACTTAACTCATCCGATTTGGGAAAGGTGTCAACAACGGAGCAGCGTCCTTCCGCCTCCAGATTTTGGGAGAAACTGAGCGTGGGCCTGAAGAAGTACTTTCGAATATGCTTCTGCCTCTTTGCTGTGGAAATCGTTGAGCAGCAGTTGTTGGCTAGAATTTGATTAAAGGGCCACTGTGGTGAATTTCGTAGTTTTTATCTCCCTCAATCTTTAAGCCACACAGTTATACGGTGGTTTCAGAGGCAGAACGCTCCTGCAAATGATGAAAATAATTGTAAAGGAGGCATCTCTACATGAGGCACATTTCCCTGCCCCATCTTCAGCAGCATTCAGCAAAAATTGCAATATTTTTGCACGGGGGAGATCTTGAGTAGGGAATCACCGTTAGGGACAGGTAGGCGGGGTGAAATGGAACAATAACCTCCACGGTGGAGTTCGACGGTGCCGTAACGTTTACGGTCCAATTCCAATTAATTGTTCCAACTCCCAATTGGGCTCCATCTTCTTTACATTTCAGAGTCATGATCTTGAATTTAACTGTGGTTAAATTAGGGCATGAGTTGTTCAAGCGGTAATTCATAATTTTTTCATAAATCATTAGGTACTCAAGCTACAATTTCCAATTGGTGACAGCACCAACTGATGCTTGGAAAACTTACAATGATGCTAATAGTGAGTTTTAATTGGCTATCAACTTAATCCTATGTCTTCCTTATAATAATTTTGTTCGAAACGCAGTTGTTTTTAAATTGTTTAAAAATCACTTAAAAAATAATGGTATATCGAGCCAGTTTCTTAAATCCCAAATAGATAGGATTACTGTATGAACTGAACGCTATTGTAGAATATCCAACCGAGTTTAAGAATTACAGTGCAACTCGGTTATTGTAAATCTGAAGGGGAACGCTAACACCGTTTAATGTACCCGAGGTTTACTATAGCCAAATAGCAACTAAAGTATTGTGATTACTTTTTCGGTACATCAATAGACTGTTTATTAAGATAAATGGACTATATTTACGCACTATGGGTGAAAAAATCTGTAATTCTTTCACCCAGACGAAGAATAGCGGATCTCGGAGGTTATGTTGCTAAGTAAATAATTTTGGAAAAATCAACAAATTTCAGCAAATTTTACGGCAGT
>VYYI01000115.1:0-49669 GCA_021029175.1 Bilobella aurantiaca | reverse complement strand
GTTCCAGCACAAACACGCTCCTGAATTTTCTGGACACGGTTCCCCGACACTCCAAGCACAGCCTCAAGCGTCTTTCTGCAGACATGTTTTCTAAATCCATTGGAGTCTGGAAGTACGTAACGAAACGTAGAGTCCCGTCTTGAGTTGCCGCCGATAGTAGTACGCTGGGATGGTTCGCTCCGCAGGACGAAACCCATCAGAAGTGCAGTCTGGACATCGTAACTTCCAGTATTCCAGAACTCATCAAACAGCTCTCTGTCTTTGTGCGGACATGGTACAAAATGGCAAAGAGCAACCGACTCCACACGCCTTTCCCTATTAAACACAATTTCTAATTTTTGAGAATGTTAAGTAAAAATTAAAGTTAAAAATGTACAATTACCCCTGACGGTGCGATTACTCCAGGTTTCGGCTGCCCAGCCTTATTAATGTAGGGCTCTCCGGCGTTTTTCTTAAGTTTGGCTGCGTTGGCTTTCCACTCTAACACGTTGCATTTTCGTTTTTTACTCCGATGAATTTGATTAATCGAGTTCTGCGTCAGTACGACTTTAACCTCCATTACTACAAATACTAGTTCACTAATCGAACAAAATTTTCGAAATGTTCGAGAATTTTATTTTATGCAAATTAATTTCAAAGTTTATTTACTTTGTTGTTTACTCGTTGTTTACAAACAACCAGAGTATTAATTCATTTATATACAAAAAAGTTAAATGCTTTTTCCACGATGGCCTTCAATTGTGGAAAAATTGATATTTCGAGTAAAAAAATGTACGATTTATTCTAGTTATAGTTAAATAGTTATAAGTCATTTTAGTTTAATTTAGTTAAATTTGTCTTACGTAGGACTGACGCAGAACAAAACGAAGCTAAACGAGGATCAAGTTCCAGTAGCCTTCGTTTTGACTACTTGGGAATTTACGCGTTCTTAATAGTTTTTGCCCTAATATTTTCTTTTTCACGTTCAATTAAATTAACGCTTGATACAATATATTCTTCCCTTGCGCTGCATACAAAACTACTTCAGGCGATTCTCCGGGCACCGATTCGATTCCTAGAAACAAATACTTCCGGTAGATGTTAACTTTAAACTAATTTTAATTATAAATATTTTGGATTGATTTTAACAACTATCACTACTATTTATTCGAGGGAGGGTTCTGAATCGCTTTTCAAATGACTTGGGGGTAATGGACGACTTTATCCCAATGAGGGTCTTCTGGACTTCAACGGTTTGAACAAATTAATGGGAATTATTATATTTAGTTTATTTACAATTATTTTTCGTTTGATATATCTCTTCAGACGTTTTTCTCAACGGTTGGGTCTTCTGTGGTTGTCTCCATCATTTCTCCAGTGATGATTTTGCCGACGTTAATATTTTACGTCATCATGGGCGTCATCATGAGATACTACTTGATGCCATCATCCAGCGTAATGAGGCTGGAGGGAATTTGTAGGAATTTCAGCTAAATTTGATTTTCCAAATAAGTAATGTAACTTCTAATTTTACACAGCGAGGAGTCCGATCCTGAGTCAATTCGCAAGTGCCCTAGTTGGACTACCCACAATACGAGCTTTCCAAAAGGAAAATTACTGTAGAAATAATTTTCAAGCGGCGCAGGACACGCACACACGAGCATTTTCGGCTTACTTGTACATGGGTCTGTGGATTCGAATTTTGGCAGAAATGCTAGGAGATCTGTACATTTCAATTGTCATGATTTCATTTGTTCTTAACGACACAAGTAAGTGCCTTTCCTTACGACATCGAGGAAACAAATTATTTCAAATGCGCCTTAAGACCTTTGCAAAAACTTGAAAATATTGAAATGCATTGTTGGTACTGGAATTCAAAGTTAAGCGTAACGTGTTGGTTTGTGTACGCATATAAGTTTATGGAATTTTACACTGATTAATTTTTTTTGTTACTTGATTTGTACTGTATAAACGGAAATTATTGTTTCTAAACTGTTACTTTCCACATCAGGCTTTAGTGAATTTTTGTTAGTGCTTTAGCTATTCATGACTTTGAAAGTAAATTATTAAACATTTATCATTTAAAATTTGACGCAATATTTATTTCATTTTTTTAATAACATAATTTAATATGAAGTAATTTAAATATTGTCAGGTCCTTCCGTCTTTGGTCTCATAATGAATTCCCTGTTACGGATTCTTCTGGATTTTCCAACGGTAGTGTTCACCTTCGCAGGATTGGCAAATCAATTGATTTCCATAGAACGGATTATCGAGTACACACAAATAAGGCCAGAAGCTCCCTTGCGAATTCCCAGCTCCAAGCCTCCCCCCCATTGGCCAGCTTCCGGGGAAATCAGAACCAATCATTTGTCAGTCACCTATGACCAAGGTCCCCGCGTACTTTCCCATATCTCTCTTCTAGTCAAGTCAAATGAAAAGGTACGTTTTAAAGTTTCTATGACCCTTGAATACCACCCCGCCGTGATGCCCCTGAATCACCCCTTGATGACCCTAAATAACCCCTTGCTGACCCTTAATCACCCCTTGATGACCATAAATCACCCCTTGCTGACCCTTAATCACCCCTTGATGACCCTTATTTTTGTGGTAGATTGGAATCATCGGTAGAACGGGAGCTGGGAAGAGCTCCCTTGTGTCCGCCCTATTTCGTCTCGTCGAAAAGGAATCAGGTAGTATTCACATCGATGGCATTGACATTTCCAAATTGGGCCTTCATGACCTTCGTGAAAAAATCTCCATAATTCCGCAAATGCCCTTCTTATTTTCTGGATCAATTCGTCAAAATCTGGATCCCTTCGGTCGCTTCCAAGATGCTGAGTTGTGGCAGGCTGTGGAACAAGTACAGCTTAAAGAGCGACTCACTGAAGATGCATTGGGACTGGATTCAATGGTTACATTATTCTAATGTAAAGAATTGAATTATTCCAATAAACACTGTTCTATAATAATTGCAGATTGTCGACGGAGGAAACAATTTGAGCCAAGGTCAACGTCAATTGGTCCAATTAGCTCGAACAATTTTAGGCAGGAACCGTATTCTTGTCTTGGATGAAGCTACATCCAGCATCGACCCAGAGTATGCCTTTTTAAACTTATTTTTCTGGTATTATTCAGTGCCAGCCAAACAAGCCCATTTTAGGACCTGGGATGGGAGGATTTTGATTTACGCAACATATGATCAATTGGCTCTTATACAGTAAACATATGATCAATTGGCTCTTATACAGTAAATTTTTTTTTATAGGACTGATGCGTTAATACAAAGGGTTTTGCGAGAACGTTATAAGGATTCCACGGTGCTGACCATTGCTCATAGGCTGGATACCGTAATGGACAGCCACAGGATTTTAGTGTTGGATGCTGGAACAGTTGTGGTTAAATGTTACACAAATATAATGCTTGTAGTAAGTGAATTTTAATATTGTGTATGCACGTTCTGCACAGGAATTTGGCGAACCATTGGCTTTGCTGGCGAACCATGAGGGCTATTTGTACCAACTTGTACAACGAACTCCACCTAACATCCGAAATCGATTGTACAATATTGCAAGAGGAAGTAAACAAGATTAATAGTTGTCCAATTCCAATACTTCCAATGGAAGAAATTTCCGGCACTCAAAGAATAGCATACGGCATTGATAAAAAAGAAAAACCTTTCTTCGAGGTTACACGTTACTCTTTTTTAGAAATGAAATACAGTAGATGAGCAAAGGAGTGTTGCTCAGCAGCGCCCTTTTATTATAATGAGTTAATACAAGTTAATATTAGCCAAACAGGCCCGTCCTATCACAGAAAGATTTACATTTTAAAATTAAAATCCTCCTGCGTCCTGCCCTATGACGGACTTGTTTGGCTTTCTAACTAATTGTGGACATTACATACTAGTCATTCATTAAAAACTATTGTTAACAAATCTTGCTAAAATGAGTTCAAAAAAATAAAAAAGTAAATTCAATTTTTATTATTTAATTTGCCCGCAGCAAATTCTAGAAGTCCAAGGGCTGGAAATAAGGTGGCCCAAGCTCATAGTTCCCAAAATAAGCTTCCTTAAAAGTATAATCAAGCTATCACAGTTGGATCATTCAAAATGTAGTTTCATGTTCAGCACGAGATTGAGTGATTTGTTAAATTAGTAACGAACTTTATGTAAGATATCCCAAGAAAGAAAAAACCAATAATTCGAATTTTAGCTTCTTTTGTCAAATGATATAGATCAACGTAATTTGGCTCTCCGTTGATGATCTAGCCCAAGAAAACAAATGTACTATCCAAGGGATATCCGCCTACATTGATTGCCCTAAACAATAAATTAAAATATTGAACAATGCAAAATAATACAATTAAAAAAAATAAAGACCACTCACTCGCAAACGCCGCAATTGAACCCCTCTGGCCCACAAGTCATGAATCTCACTTTCTTTTTATTCTTCGTTGCGGAGGCCGGAATGCTGTTTAGAATGGAAACGAAGAGATCACTTGAGATCCTGAAAATAAGAATAATTTTTTTTTACAATTACAAATGAAATTAAAGAAGCGTTTTGGTAAAAGAAATGGCTTCAATGCAACTAGGTAAATTCTAACCTCCCCCGAAGACCCGTCCATGTCTCATCGTCAGCCTTTACTTGAGTCAATGCCGGGAGAAAAGTAAACCAAGACTTTTTCTTTTGAAACAGTGTAAATTCTTCTTTCCAAACTAAATCGACTTCTTCCTTGGACCAATAGGCCAGGACAACATGGGAAATACCCAGTGCTATGTTATGCTCCAGATAGAACTGAAGAATGGCTAAAAAAATTTCATATTCGAACTAAATCCCAATTCCATTTTGAACGTTTCTTCGACATCTTGATCTTACACAAGAATGGCGTAACTCCACTTCCGGCACAGAAAAGGAAGTAAGTATCCGCTCCATGAAGCCAGTCGGTATTAAAGTTGCCGCAGCTGAAACCAATTTCTAGAACTTCCGACTTCCTCATTTCCACGTTTTTCAAAACTTGCGTCATTTTGCCATCCGCATAAATTTTGATGACAAAGTATAACACTTCATTTTCCGATTCAATTTTGTACTTTTCGGCGTAGAAGAGCAGAGGAATAGGCGTATACCGTCGAGATATTGCTAAAATGAAAACAATATGAAATAAGTTACATCAAATAATTTTAAATGAAACAATTTCAATAATCCAATTGTGAAGATTAACCACAATTAAAATCTTCGGGTAAATAAAGGTTTTAATCCACTTAATTAGGATCAGGTAAATCTGAAATCGATCTACTGTAAATGACGACACGTTATTTTAAATAATGAATTACAATATTCAATAGTATTTAAGTAATTAGCGGCAGTAAAGGAATTTTTTTAACCTTGTTTCACTGCAGTAAGCTTGACGTCAAAGCCAACAGGAACTCCAATACGAGCGGAAGGATTTACTTCTATTGCAAACAAGTACATGTCTCGAGCAAGCTCTTCTCTGTGAAAATAGGTCAAGATAATTATAATTCAATTAGCACGCTTGCAATTGTTTAAACAAGAATGGAATTATTTTTAACACATGCCTTAATACTAAAGTACATTGGTTCCGATCGTCAATGCTATGCCTGGAATCCAAGATCAAGTTACTATCAGGAAATGGCTCTCCAATCGTATTCCATGGAACTGTAAAAACGAAGACAAAATAATAGTTCTTGTAACCATATGCTGTACTTCGTTGAAACTTACGCTCTCTTGGTTTTTTCAGTTTTACTGTCATTGTGCGGTATCGATTAGTGAAACAGATATCAATAGAGTCGTTTAGCAGCGTTTCCCGAAGTTTGTAATAGGCAACCCACATTTCAGGGGGTGTGGTTACAACCTTGAGTAAGAGCCTCTCTTTTCCAAGGATAGTGGCGCTCCAGTAGTTCTCGTTGTATTTCATATTATTTAAATTTATCTAAAGCAGTGATAAACAAAGTCAGCTTAACAAATTAAATACAGCTGTACAAACGCGTAAATTTACATACGGCGTACCGTATAAAAACAGTAGTTCTTGTCTTCGCGAAACTTGGTACTTGGAATTAGGGCATCTTCGTATTCATGAGCTAAATTTAAGAGCAGAATTAAGTGGAATACAAATTGTAAATTGTCTTCCCTAATCCAATAGGTGAAGCTGAGCATATTTACAAGCAGGTATTCCAAGGCAATAACCGATGTTTTTGGTACAGTGCGAAAGAGCGGAACAGTTGCAGGGAAATCGTTTTCCCTCACCTGCTGTTAAGGAGGCAACATTTGTGATCACGAGATCCGAGCCTTCCGAACCAACAAGACTGGGACGCCGATTGGGAGCGTAAACGCCAACCTGTTTTCCCTTCAGGATTGATTCGAAGTTCACGTATCTGTGGATCTAAAACAAAAGCCATCAATTAACTTAAAACAATACTTTTTGTATCTCTTCTTGAACTAACCGCATTGAATAGAGCAGTAGCATCCTTCCCTTAAAACATATGTAATAAGAATGAAAAGTGTGAAGAAAAACTAGAGAACAAACAAAATAGAAATTATAATTTGCAACTCACCGACACCCTTCATAATTTCCCTGACTCCTCCCGGATGAAAAGAAATATAGTCTGTCACATCATACACCTGCCCTAATGAGTCAAGAAAATCGCGCTTAGCTAAAGTATTGAAAACGAGCAAGATCGAGCATGAATGAGTGATTAAAAAGGTACCACGTAACGCCAACCATGCATCTTTGGAAGTATTATGAGCCGCCAATGTTTCCTGATCAATTTCACGAACTGTAGAAGTTTTAGCAGGGTCCTTAGAGTAATTACCCGGGTCCTGAGCGGATTGCCGTCGAATCCAGTCCACCATGGGCCTATTGACAAGTAAAAAATTGAATAAACCTCGTACTTAACTAATGGGAAGCTGTTGCAGCTAGATAGGAAATTTTGTAAACATAAATAATAATAACACGTTACGCCCAACGTACCGGCCACGGTCATTTGGATCCAAATCTCGTTTCACTGCAAAAAAAAAAAAACACATCGTTATTTTCAGTAGTTCACAATCGAACCAGCGATTAAAGACTTTAATTTACTTACATTTGAACTCTGATAATGGTGGAGCAACAAGGTCATTTCCAAGGAGGTTTCCAGCACGTCCAGCTCCACTTGCCTTGCTGGATGTCACTGGAAGAGGAGGACCCATCGCGTTAACACCATCTGCCTGCCCGGGACCAGTGACATGAATGGTGGGAGCAATTCCATCCGGAGATATACCGTTCATACTGGATTACTAATCAGTTACGATTAATTAGCTTTAACCATTTACTTTATCATTTTAAGGTACTGAACAAATCGATTAACGGCACGATTTAAGCCGAGACACAAAAACGTCGAAAAAGTAATGGGAAACTGAAACTGGAAATAAAATATGTAAATTTGATTTTGAAAACTGCTGATTCCCGCCAATTCGCAGCTGATTACACAAAAGTGAAAGTTGGAAAGCTTCCGGCTCAAAATTTTTTACGATCTTTGATCTTTACATTTTCCACGATTAAAATTAAATATGACTTATTAATAATAAATATTTACTAATAATTGTAAAATTATAGTTTAACTACCAACAAATCACCATGATAAATAAATTAATTCCAGCAAATCAAAATCGTTTTTATATAAAGCATGTAATATTTTAAATTATAATTTTAATAACTGTTGGATTCTATTACTGTTTCACCACTAATTTAGATTAGTTAATTAATTTTCAATTCGAGATTAAATCATTACTTTAGCCTAATTATTTGGTTATTTAAGTGTCATGCTGGCGCCAAATCTATTTGAGATCCCCTTTCCCACGCTATACTTAAAGGTTGAATTTCCAAATCTTACTTTGCATAGCATTGCCGACTGTGGAAGAATTTATTTGAAAGCGGATACTCAAATATTATAGGGACTTTTTTAAGTAGTGAATTTAAGTGCTCTAGAGATTTAATTGCTGACGCTGCTCGAAAATTATATCTTTCTAAAACGTAAGACAAGATATAAGTTATTCTATTTCGAAAATTGTAAAAAATCTATGACCTGACTTTACTACTTCATTCAGCCACATTTTTTTTTGTTTTAATTGTGGTAGATAAGCCTTCCAATCTCATTTAATTGGTTTCTGTTTACAGGCCTTTGTATCCGAACGACACACCTAAAACACGAAGTAATAGTTTTTCTTGTAAGGTATTCAAAAAATTGAAGCTGTAACAGAAATTGAACACAATAAAAATTTACAGATTCTTTTTCTTTTTTTTTGAATCAGGGTTAATTTCAAGTTAAGCACCACTTAATTATGAAGTATATTTTGGTTACTGGAGGCGTGATCAGTGGCATAGGAAAGGGAGTCATTGCTTCCTCGGTTGGAACAATACTTAAGTGCTGTGGCCTTCGCGTAACGGCAATTAAAATTGACCCTTATATTAATATCGATGCTGGTACTTTCTCGCCCTATGAGCATGGTAATTGATTTAAAAGAAAAACTAATAACATTTTTTAATATATATATTTTTAATATATATTTTTTAAATATGAGATTATTTAGTGTATTAAACTTAAATAATAGTTAGGTTTCAACCTTAGCAAACTTAAATAATTAGCGAAAAAATGCATCGTTCTTTTGCAATGTTTCAGGTGAAGTATACGTTTTGGATGACGGAGGGGAAGTTGACCTTGATTTAGGAAATTATGAGCGCTTTCTAGACGTAACGCTACATTCCGATAATAACATTACCACTGGAAAAATATATCAACACGTGATTAATAAAGAGAGGAAAGGGGACTACCTGGGGAAAACAGTTCAAGGTAAGGTTAGCTTATTTAAAAAATATAATTAAAAAGAAATACTTCTTTGAATTCACAAAAAAAAAACTAATTCACTTTTTTGTTTGCACAGTGGTCCCGCATATCACGGATGCCGTCCAAGAATGGGTATCCAATGAAGCTAAGCGTCCTGTGACAGCCGACAATCTTGAACCTGAGGTTGGAATATATTATGAATTTAAAATTAAAAATAGCAAGCAATTTATGTTTTAAAAAGCTTAATTAATAAGTTTTTAATTGTGACAGATTTGTATTATTGAGCTTGGTGGAACTATCGGTGACATTGAGGGAATGCCCTTCGTCGAAGCCTTTCGGCAATTCCAGTTTCGTGTCGGAAAAGAAAATTTCTTTGTTGTACACGTCTCCCTTGTTCCTCAAGTAATTTTGAAATTCTTAAATGAAATGACCGTTTTCTTAAATTAACTAACTACTAAAATAATTAAATTTAAATTACAGCCAAAGTCTACTAAAGAACAAAAGACAAAGCCCACGCAGTCCTCAGTTAGAGAGTTGCGTGGCCTCGGCCTCTCACCGGACTTGATTGTGTGTCGTTCGGAAAATTTGATTGGACAGGCCGTGAAAGACAAAATTTCCAATTTCTGTCACGTCGCACCTTCACAGGTAGTGATTGATAACTTTAAGCGGGTAGTATCTCCTCTTCTTGATTTTTTAAAATAAATTTTTACTAATCAAAATTTTTACTTCCTCTAAAATTTAATGCTCCTTTTGAATTTTTTCCAGGTCGTTTGCATCCATGGTGAGTGAAAGATGTTACTGTAATAGGGATTTTACAGAATTTTAGTTAACTGGTTAAATTTTTACTTAACTATAAGTTAAAAATATTTTTTTTGTATTAATTTAGACTGTAGCTCAATTTATCGAGTACCCTTACTATTGGAGGAACAAGGTGTAGTTGATACTTTTCGAGATAGGCTGAACCTGGCCATTCCGTTGCCCACTCCTAAAAATTTGATGCTGAAATGGAGAATTTTGGCAGACAGTAGTGACAAACTTACAGAATCTGTTACGATCGTACTCGTCGGCAAATACACTGAATTTGAAGATTCCTATGCTTCAGTGACCAAAGCGCTGCGTCATGCTGCACGCTTTGCTGAAAGAAAATTAAATCTTAAGGTAGCATATATTTCTCCATAGTTGATAGAATTAAGGTTTTCACTTTTTTAAATTTCAAAATTTTTAAACTTGAATTTCAGTACATTGACGCGGAAAATCTAGAACCAGCAACAGAAAACACCGACTGTATCAAATATCATGACTCTTGGAAGGACTTGTGCTCTGCTGAGTAAGAACGTCAATTACAAATTATTTAATGCGGCACTAGGCAAAACAAGTAGTTTAGAAAATGTTGTCCGTCACTTAATTTAAAAAAAAGCAATCCGTTGATACGGTTATAGCATTACAGTAGTAATTTAAAAAAATATAATGATTGAAAGGAGTCGTGCTAAATATTGATAACTAGTTAACTAATTACCCTATTAAATATCAGTGGAGTAATTGTTCCTGGTGGATTCGGGAAGCGAGGAGTGGAGGGTAAAATATTGGCAGCAAAATGGTGCCGTGTAAATGAGAAGCCTTTTCTTGGAATCTGCCTTGGCCTTCAGGCTGCTGTCATTGAATACGCAAGGTACTTTTCTAAAATAGTTTTAGCCTAATTAGTAGAATAATATTTATACAAATTGTTTAAATGCTCATTTTCAATGTAATTAATTAATTCCAAACTACGGTTTCATTTCTTTTAGAAACGTTCTAGGCAAACTGTCTGCAAACTCGACAGAAATTGATCCTGAAACGAGTACCCCATTTGTAATTGAAATGCCAGAGCATAACACTGGGCAAATGGGCGGGACAATGCGCCTTGGACGCCGAGTCACTATTTTCCAGGACGGGAAGCCCTCTAAATTACGTAAGTTAAATTTTGACACACTAATTACGTAATTATTTTAGTGATTACGCCATAAAACTAATAATTAGTCTAATCCAAATAGGTGGTTTGTACGGAAATAAGTCTCAAGTTGAGGAGCGGCATCGTCATCGCTATGAAGTCAATCCTCAATTTATTGACGAGCTAGAGCTTGCCGGCCTATCGTTTGTGGGTAAGCGGATTAGGAGCAAAAGATTTTTTCGAAAACATTTTTTTTACAATATATTTTATTTCAAATTATATTTATTTAAGAAAATATTTACTTATTAGAATTTCTTTTTGCAGGTAAAGATGAGACGGGTCAGCGAATGGAGGCCCTTGAAATTCCTACGCATCCTTTCTATGTAGCTGTTCAATTTCATCCAGAGTATAAACGCATTAAAAATTGAAATTAAATTATTTAGCAGTTAATTTTTTTCATTGTATTTAAACATTTGAATTTTTATTTTAGATATTTGAGTCGGCCCATGAGGCCCTCTCCAGCCTATTTAGGTCTTTTACTGGCCGCAAGTGGACAGCTCAGCTCACATTTAGAAAATCCAGCGCAATTAATGGCCGGCAAACAATCGTCAATGTTTTCAAGTTAAATTAGAAGTACCTTAGGCTTCTTATGGTATTGTAGGACAACATCAACAGCATTAAACTATTCAAACAGCATTTTCCGTAACTCATATTGCAATCTCCTATACTTCTTTTATAATAAAGTTTATAGTTACGTTGACGTATAAAAAACTATTAAGCAAATAAAATTGTAATTTAAATCCAATGTGAAGTCATTAATTTTTAACTGGAAGTGTCTATACATCATAGTATAGTTCACTTCCATTGTGCCTGCACTTTTCTTAAAAAAAATAAATTCTAAAAGTCACTGAAAAATAACTTTTCCAGTTCCAGGCGTGAAAAATAAAGCAGTTGAATTATTGCAATCCCATTTTTGGAGACGATTCAGACATATTGACTAGTTCATTAATTTACTCAAAACTTAAAAAAGGCAAGGACTTTGGGAATTTTTCGTGTAGCCCATCACTTCATAATCCGTATAAAAAATGTATTTTCTAACTCTAATGGAGTAGCGAATAATTGCATTCTGACAGTAATGTATTGGTTTCGAAAGTTAATTTGACAAAGCGATTTTCAGAAAATTGGAGAAAACTCAGAACAAGAAATTGATTTTTTGTATTACTTTCTCCTTGTTGGCATTTTGTCTTTTCAAATATTTTTGGTTAAAAATTTTAGGATGAAAATAAATTAATCCAGACTTTTTGTCATAAGCTCTTAATTTCTGGATTGATAAAATTAGTTGGAAATTCTAGAAGTCATGCTGAGATAATTTTATTTATCAGGGTTCTACTGTATAAAATCCTTTGAATAGAGCCCACCGAAAGAGGTAAAGTTTTGGCATCTCCTAAATTACACAACTAAATTACTATTCTTAAAGCTTCTGTGACAAGACCAAATTAACAAATCCAACGTTTTAATCCAACTGTTGATCCCGCTTTTTCTATTAAAAGTTTACAACAAAAGCCATTAATAAAGCTTTCATAGCAGAACTGGCTTTAGACATATTCAGCATCAGACAAAGTCCTAACGAGACAAAACGTACACTAAAGGAACATAATTCATTGACCTCTCTGTTTTGTACACTAGATAAACAAAAGGCGATCAATGATATATTGTTTGCCAGAATTCGATGTATGAGATACAGTGAATCAGAATTTTACGGCCTTTCCTATTATCCAATTGCACTAAAGAATAACGTACATAGATGCAAATCGAATATCGTTTCGTATATACATTTTGGAATGTGTTTCTCGGATCCTCGGAAGTTATCATGATGAATTGTGTGACTTCTGCCTTTACTTCCGCTTTAGTTTAAATTCTTGAGGGAAATGTCATTTACGATAGTTTATCCGATTATAGTTTTATTTTGCTCAACCGGAAGTGGGTCATAAACCTTAAGAGATGGGGCCCTTAAGGAAGGGTTTGCCAAGGGTCTTCAATCCTCCTGAAACAGGAAGGCATACTTGAGTCTATATCGTTTATTTTTGTCCCGACCATTCCACGTTTTGGCTCATCGCCAGCTCCCCCTCGTTTAAATTGTCAACGATTTTCGACTAGAAAAAAGTGTCCTTTTGTGTCAAAATCCAAAGGTTGAGAAACAAAAGACAGACAAAAATGGTAGAGACATTTTTAGAAGAGGATTTCTTAGTTTTATGAAAACTGATGTCAAAGCACCTGAACAAGTGCCAGAATTTAAGTTTACAAAACGTCTTAGGCATTGCAACTTTTTGGAGCTTGCGCAGAAGCATTAGTGCCTAAATATTTGTAGATCAATGACCCTTATAAGGTTCAAAGAAAAACTATAAAAATGAAAATTTAACCTAAAGAGTACCACCTTTGGAGGATCGGTAACTGAAGAAAATTGAATTGAAATTCAATTTGAGTGCCAAAAAATTGTCATTAAAGACGAAAGCCATTACATAGAATAAAATGATGGGCTCTGTTTCGCTGAAGAGCATTTGGATGCTATGAAGGGAAAAAATGAAATCCTTTATTTTTGTTCCAAATCTTTGTCTCCCTAAATCAGTCTTTTTCACATACTGCCAAAATAAATCTCTGCAAAAAACCGTCTCTGTTGGTAGCTAATTTCATTCTTTTTTCTTTCTAAGTCGCTTTCACCAGGCCGTTTCTCTGCTTTCTCCAACTAATGGTGAACACCACTTTCTCTTTTGTACTAATTCTTATTTCAAATACGTGTGACTCAATGGAGAATTGCTCCTTTGAAGATCACTTCACTTGAAGTAATAAGAGGAAGGAAAGCGGCTGGAGCGGAAGGAAGAAAACAGCATTTCCAGCGTTTGAATTCAGCCCTCTTCTAGCAGCGTTTCAGCGTTGGCTGAAGGAGGGATGCGCCGATTAATCTTGTGTCATTCATTACTCCGGAAGGGCCTCGGATGAAGAAGGATCCCGGAAGAATTGGATGGGAGTGAAAGTCTATTTCTGGAATTTAGCCTCCGCTTGTTGTCTTCATGGAGAAAGTAGAGCTAATTTGGAATGGAGACACAGAGCCTTTTGTTATGTCGTCTAGGAAATTTACAGAATGAAAATATCTTGAAAATGCCAACGTTTGTTGAGGGGTTTGGGGATATAGGCTTTTTGACTTCAAACTTCCAGTTTGACTTTATTCGAAGCCTTTACAAAGAAGCTTGTTCGTTTTATTCGAGTCTCGTCCCTCACTTTTCATCGTCTTTCCTAACTTGCGTCTGCATTTGAACCCTAACGTTTTATGGACTGAAACTGAACTTTTACGGAGTGAATTGGATGCTCAGTGGAGTAGAAAAGTTCAGAGTCCTGCAGAATAAACTTGTCTAATCCAATTAACACGTAACACTATTTTCTAAAAAAAAGTAGAAAAAAGCGGCTAATTTTTAAACTTAAATATTTTGTTTCCTCCGTGCTTTTTTTTTTATAAATACGTTTTCTTTTCTTCTATTTTATTGCAACAGAATCGCTCAATCAAAGCAGGAAGTCCTCACAGTCCTGTATCCCGCAGTGCTTGATTTTCTTTTTATTAAATTAGATTTGAAATCTGAAAAAAACATGCTAAGTATTGCTAAAAAATTATTAACAATTTTATATTATGTTTTACATGTATACATTTGAATTTCTTTGATTTTTTTAAATAACTATATTTTAATTTTTAAAAGTTATTTTTTGTTATGTTGTAGCATTTTAAGAAAATAACATACACTTTGCACTTAATTTATTAAGCTATTTGAATTTAATTGAATCGGTTTGCAGCGATTAGTGATCTAGTATTGAGTGATGAAAAAAGTGATGAAATTAGATTCGAAATTTTGAAACACATTTTTTTGCAAATTCAGTAATTTTTATATTTTTGAATTTGTTTGAATTAAAAAAAAGTTATTTTTCATTGTTGTAGGATTTTAAGACAATAACATTCAAATTGTTTTCAATTCATTTATTATGTTATTTGAATTTACTATGTTCGTCTTGCAACGATTAGTGATCTTGGATTGAGTGATGGTAAGATATTATAAGTTAAGGGCCACTGTTGCCCTTTTGACATATTGGACAAAATGTTTATGTGATTTTGATGATGCTATCGTAAAGTACTCATTGGGAAGGGTCCTTTCCCAACAGTCTGTGGAAGCTGTATTTCACAGAAGAATGCTCGAAGTTTAATTCTATTGAAGGGTCTACGGGCCAATAAAATTTAGGATATCTCTTCCCAGTGACTTTGGGAAAATGGAGTGGGATAATTGGGGAACTTGTTCAACTGCTGGAGAAAGTGATGACAGCTTTCTAATTTCCGGTTGAGGCAATGTGCTGACACAGAGAAAGTTTTCCAACTTCTACAATGGTAAAATCGTAAGAGGCTTTACGAACATTACTTCATTCAGCAGCCTTACTTATGACTCTCGTAGACTGACTTTGTGTTTTTTTTTTTAGAATGGCGACCTCAGTCGTCCAGGGATTTGAAAAGCCTTAGCAAAGTCCAGATGTGACTCAAATACTGAAATTATTTGCAGCAAAGCGTTTGAGAAGAGAGCATTTCCCCGGTCAAGTGAAAGTAACAAACAACTTTCACCCGAATTCTGAGGCTGAGAGTACGGCTACGAATACTTTAGTGACTCGTCCCCTTATTTAAAATTTTGTTTTCACCCGACTCACCAACTTGCGTTACATTTGAAAAATAGAGGAAAACGAACATGTTGATTTCGTTAAAATAGAGGCTAAGGAATGAGTAAAAGTAGGCCGTAATTAAAGTGTTTCAGGGTAAAATATTGTAAAAAAAAATGGAAAAAGAAATCCCGTGCTATTTTCCAACCGTAATTTTGGGCGCAGAGAGTCGAAGGGGCTTTAAGTGGCCTGCAGATAAGAAGATCAGAAGTTGTGAGATAGAAGTTGAAGCATTTGGCAAAGGAGATGCGTTAATTGACGCAGGGATGTTGAGTCCTTAAAGATAGCGTTTTGGCAAGAAAACTTATGGGAGGATTCGTAGCTCCAGACTTATTTATTTGGAGGAACAAAGTTTCTGTAAGGAAAAGTGGCTGACTTCCCAATTCTCGTTTCACATGGCTTTCTTAATTATACTGTAACTTTCTTATAAGCATTTCGGAAAGCATTTTCCAAGTTGCGTGAAACTTCCACCTCTTCACCGATCATCCAAAGGTTACCACTTCACAAAATAATTTGTTGTTACATAAGACAGGAAATTATGTAAACATTTGGCAAATTACGAATTTACGTTAAGAAATGTAGCATTATTGTACCATTTACATAAATTATACATAATGAAAATTAGATACGATTGTTTTGTTACCAAAAATTTAATAATAATAAAAAATCTTTAGTCAATTCAAGTTAACTTGCTTACAAACTTGACAATTTTAAATCTGATGAAATTTAGACAACTGGCTGTTACATATAGAACTTCAAAATTGAATTAAAGTTTCTCTTTTCTTTTCTTTTAGAAATGACATTTTTTTTAGTGAAATTCCTCTAACAAAAATGGAGTTTTCGATCTGTTTTCATACTAGAAGACAAGTGCTTTAAGTGATGGTAAATATGAAGTGCTTGTTATCCAGAGTAGCGCGAAAGCTTATTTACAAATCCCAAATCCAAACTTCCAAAGTTTGTCCTAAAATTTTGTTTCCCCGCCTAGAATAATAAATTGAAAGGCAATATTAAAATTCTACTTAAAATTTTAAACAATAGCAAACGATAATTGTGGATGGATTTTTCTTCTTTAGAAAAGTAGTAGACAAGTAGACAGAAATTACTTTACTTTTTAGTGTATTAAATATTGCAACAATGTCCGGGCCTCCATGAGGAATGGGAAATATTTTCCAAATGTGTTTTGAGAATTTTGAAAGGATGAAATGTCCCCTTTCCTGAATGCCATTCATCTTAAGACTCCCTTGCTCAATTTATAAATTCATCCACTCAAGGACCCTTGTAATCTGGAGAAAGCACTGGAGAGTGAAGAACGCACCCTTCAAAACTCATCAAAAACATTCCCACCCCAACTCCCGAAAAAAGCTTTGACATTCCAAACTTTCACTAGTCGCTTGCGAGCTGTCTTCAAAAAGTTGGGATTGTAATGGACGACAGCACGAGGGAATGCGGCTCAATATTCCTATTCAGACTTCGAAATCTCATCCATTTGGATACGTTATCTTCCCTACAATTGCCCCACCGTTACTACATAATGAACAAAAGTTTTTGAATTTCCATCTTTGACATTTCTAACAAACTTTCCTCCTCTTGCATATCAAAGTGGGACGTGATGAGAAAGATTATGAGGAAAGTCGACTTATTGTTGGTTGAAATAAGGCGAAATTTCCGTGTTCACAACCCTAATCTTTACATAGCATCATATGATAAATTCATCAACTATGAAGGGACAATGCTCCACAAATGTCAACAGTGCAGAGAAAAGTGGGCCACTGCAAATTTATTGTCAAATATTATATATTTTTTAACTAAATTCTGATGTTCAGAAAATAAATACATTTTCTAAAATTTGAAACAGGTTGATACGCAGGTAATTTTAAAATTTCACCCTCTCATTGCATTTTCGCAATTTTTAGTTTAAGGTGGCGTATATTTCAATTTTTTTAATTTGATGAAAAAAAGATTAGCAAAAAGGAGGTAAAAATTGTTTGAAACTATTTCAAATGAATAGTTCTGATAAAATCATATATAGAATTCGCACCTGTTTATAGTCTATAACGAAACAGTAAAATTATTTTATTTCCGTAAAATTAAAAAATGGTTTCGAATTTATTTAGTTGAACACTTCAGTTTTACATATTCAGCACAAAAATCATTCATGGGAACTATGTTTTTATGAATGATTTTTAGCTCAAACCGTATTATTTTTTCATTGAGCCGTAGACTACGTTTCTTTTGACAGGAGTCTACTGGGAAGCGGAAGGGATTTGCGGTGCGCAGCGTTGCGGTATAAGTAACATTGTATTTGAGCCTGACTTTTGCAATAGTTTCCAGTCTCGCGTTTGTCTTTGGATCAAGTCGGAAGATCTATTTCTGTCCTCTTGGCATGGAGCAATAGAGAATTCATGGGAATAATCCTGGGAGGAACAGTAGGATCTTTGCTTGAACGAGTAATTGAATCTTGGAAGATGAGCCTAATTTTGGTTTCATCTTACTCTGAACCACGCAGGGTTACCGAGGTTCTGTTGACTCAACCCCACCATGTGAACTGAACCAACTGCTTTCTTTTTACAAACTGATCACTTTCACCACGAAATTATGCACAAGAGGGTAGGAATCCTACAAGTAGCTCTTGGAAGCCTCTTCATCCTCATTGCATTCCTGTCAAACCCTGCCTCATCGCTCCCTCAATTAATTAAAATAGGTAAGACCAAAGCTTATCTAAATTAATTCCTAATTAATAGTAATAATTTCCAGCAATTGAATTTAATTTTCGGTGAAAAGTAACGCATCGAAGAAAGCACCTTTTCGCATAAATACATATAATAGAGAATCGTAAAAAAAAATTCAAATTGAAAGAAAAAAAAAGATCAAAACTGCAAACATTCTTACGAATCGAGTAATTTTCAGTTATTTTCAATATGAAAGAAAAAATATGTTTGTACTAAATTTTGATTGTGGTTAGAAATGACTGCCGAGGGGTCGTTTGGTAGATGCAAAAATTTGAGTCTGACAATTCCGCTTGCTCGTTCCCTCCTTTCTCCTTCAGTTTTAAATCTTCCCAGTAAAATTCCGGAAACTAGCAAGTGACCACGCAGTGGACAAATTATGTTGAATTTTCAAAAATTTAAAAAAGAACTTGGATAGAACAAATATCAATCGTTTGGAAAGTTCGATTACTTTCTCAATTATCTGTCAAAATGATGAATAGAAACAGGAGAGTGGTCAAAATTTTTTATTGCAAAGTGTCGTTTTAAAATTTAGTTTTTGAAGTAAATGGACTTTGAAATTGTGTTCATGAAAGTCCAATTTCCATGTTATGGCTTAAACTTCTGTACGCCGTGCTTTAAGTTCCACGAAGAAAATGTCATTTGCGGGTTCTATCAGATTATTATTTTATTTTCGCGAGGCGGAAATCAGACATAAACCTTAAGAGATAGAAGTTGGGAAATGGGTTGCCAAACCCTCCCAAGCTTCTTCTTCTTTTTTATTTTTCGAGATGCTTGAATAAGTAAACACTTGAATCTATAGCGTTTATTTTGGTCGAGGCGACTTCTTGGCGGAGAGCCATTAAACCCTTTCAAAATTCTAAGGACACTTTCAAAAGGGCTAACGTCGTCTTTTGGTCTCAAGTGAGAGGAGCCCTTAAAGGGACTTGAACTGATTATGCGAGGTTAAAATAATGAAAGTAAAATGAAGACGATAATTTTAGGCGAACAGATAAGAGAGAGCGAGGAAAGGAGCTAATCGAGAAAGCATAATGTTCTCCTTCAAAAAATAAAACAAAACTTTTTAATCAAAAATGCATTATATTTTAAGGGGCCTTTTGGGCCTAGTTAAACCTTCGTCTTCCATAGAAGTGACTATTTTTGGAAAATTTTAAAACGACTTTCTTCATACTTATAAAAGTTCAACTCACAGCATAGTTTTAGCTGGGCACTTTCTTTCATACACCACTTAACGTTGTGTCACATATGTAACTAATGCTTGTTTCTACTTTCTCTTTTGCAATAATTCTTTCGCTGACGGAGAAATGTGAAATTTTTCTTTAAGCGGAATTGAGCTGAAGCGTAGAAAATAGATATTTGGAGAGGAAGGAGATCATTTAATACTTTTCGACTGTCTGACTGTTGCCTTTTGTTGTGAAAGCATCTGCCGATTAATCTCCTGTCATTCTATTATTAAAGCTTTGGATGAGAAGTTGAAGATGAGGAATTTGGTGAAAGTGAAAGTCTGCTGCTTTCTCTTTTCATGGTTGAAAAATGCCTAATTTGAAATCCGGAAACACAGAGGGACGTCTTCATTTTCAACGGAAGTGAAGCTTAGGAAATGTCGAATCATTCACTAACCGAGGGCTTGATTGATCGAGCTTCACAAAAAATAAGACACTTACAGCTTTATTCCGGATGTTCTGATTCGGAGGGAACGTTCCTTTTAGTTGAAGCGCCTTTATTAATTAGTAATTAAAACAAATCGTTTTGTGTTCAAAATATCACCCCGGATAATTTTTGAACTCAAAATCGAAAAAAGAAAAGGAATTTTAGAAATTAATACATTAAAAAGTTTTTTTTTTGCAGTTTTTTTAAGCATATATTCTTTGTTTGATTACTAAATTGGAATCCTTACCTAATCATGTCAATGGTATATCTTATTACTTATCAATATATGAACAACACTATGTCATTGAAATTGAATATTGAATTTATATTACCGTCTTATTCTTAATCGTTATAATCTAGAATTATTTTTTCAAAGGTGGTCTCTTTGATGCTTGGTGATCCATTTGAAGAGACAGCATTTCGACATGCGGCAGATCGAACGAATGCAGATCCTAATGCTTTCCAAACCTATGCCATAGAAGCTGTATTGGAGAAAGTTCAACCGGGTGACTCATACAACGCTTCTAAAAAAGGTATTATTTTTGCTTATAAATAATATAAACAAAAGTTTATTATAAAGCTGAAAAGTCGTAAACATTTTACGAAATTGGGAAAAACGTGACGGCCAGTCATTCTTAAGAAATATTTAGGTCAAGCTTATATTGTATTCCCCATGCATAAACATTTTGCGAGTTTAGGCCAGAACTGTAACACCCGTACATGTTTGTAACACACCAAACACTTCAATGTTCTACTTTATGTTCAAATTGTTATGAAATGACCCAGAATAAATGAAGCGAATGTTCAGTTGCAGATTAGTTTTTTTTTTGCAATACTCTTGGGAAAAAAATAAGTCAGAAGTGATTGACCAGCAAGAACAGTGTTATAAAATTTTATATACAACTGACAGAAAATTTGCCAAATTATGCAAAGTGTCATGGACGGTTGGGTGGAAAGTACAAAAAAAAGTAGAAGATATTTCTTGGAAATTGTTCTCCTTTTGTAGTGAAGTTGTGTTCTATTTCCTAATCTTCTTTTAGAACAAAGTGTCTTACTTGACAAAACAGAAAGTAGGAGAAAGTAGAAAATTCATGTTGAAGCGATGACAGAGATTGAGAACTTTAGTGGACGGGGTGCTCGTCGCTTTCTTACTACAATTTTAAGATGAAATGAAGGGAGTAGCCGCTGGAGAGCAGAATTAAGAGCTGAAAGCGTTGAAGCGATCTTTCCAGCGCCGCTTTGTTACATCCGCTTCCTTTACAAGCACAGCCGACTTGAAAGGTTCCGCCATTTCTACGTCTGTAGCAATCCCCGCCAGCACCAGCCTCCAATTCCCTAATGTGACCGCATTCACGCGTGACCCTTGGCTTCACTTGGTCTACAAGAGAACAGTGACAAATTGTAGACAAACATCGAAATTGCTTTTAAACGCTTCTTTTCCTTACAGCGATCTGTTCTAACATCCCCCTGAACAGTCGTCACCTTTCCGTAAACAACGATAACAGACTTTTGGCAGAATCTACTGTCGTCCGGAATGGTAATATTGTCTGACAAGTTGGGACAGCCTTCAGAGATGTAGCGACACTCGGTTCTGACCTTCTCACACTCGAGGTCAATCTCGAGTCCGGTTGTGTTGACGAAGCATTCCGCCCTGGTCACTCCGAAGTGACATTCCTTCAAGAACTGTTCCGGGGGGTTTGCGTCAGCGCAGCTTTCATTAACATGTGAATTACATTCGTAGCAATTAAACGTATCTAGAAAAATATGATGTCTGAAATTTCACGCAATCCTGTATACCTAACCAAATATGCCCGTCCTAAGAAAGAAAAGGATTTCTTACACCAAAAACAATCAAATAAAAAAAAAAGTTTCGATGTCATGTGCTGAACGCATTGTGTATATTTAGCCTTTGTGTCGATTAGGTTTTGAAACACCGGATTTGGAAGCTATCTTTCTAAAATACGTTCGCTATGTTTTTAATAATTGAAGTTTGAACAGTGCAACTTCTTTAAAAATAAAAAAAAATCGTCTTACCTGGATTCACCTTACTTATTAGTAGTACAAGAAACACGAAACTGAACAAAAATTGAATAGGGATCATAATAGCCACTAGTTTAATATGTAACTAATTTCCTTAAAATAATAAAAATATAAGTTAAATACGAATTTTAGCGTCAGTTGCGGTTATAATTTTTTCGAAACTTGGGGATTCCTTGCCGCAAAGGGAATAAAGTTTATGCCAACGGGAAATTGGTAAGACACTTGAACCTAATCCACATATGGAGGGAATTAGCCCTGAAAAGTGACATGTTGGAACAGCAGGAATCACGAAAGTTGTACGCAATTGATAACACGAAAAAAAAGTTTTGTAAAAGAAAAAGTTTTTGAAAGTTCCTGGAACGATGTCATATCAATTTGCCAGTATCTTTCCTGGATTTTCCTGGAGTCTATTGACCCTAATCCCACGTGGCTACTATTCTAAGACAATTTTAGCCCTATCCTTAACTTTCAGCTCAAAATCGAATAAAGAACATTTTGAACGCATTTTGTCGAGAATTCGTGTAAGGACGAACGTGTCGAATATAAGTTGGAAAGTAATTTCTAAGCGATTTGACGCTTTGGATGCGCGAAATCCCGAAAACTTTGAGAAAAATACCTATTTATATTTAAGCTATACTAAAATAACAGTATTTCTTTAAGCTATACTAAAAATAACAGCATTTCCAAATCCACGGTACAAAAACTTGGCAAAATAGGGTGTTTTAAAGTAGAATTGTGCTATTTAGGAAAGCATAATAATAAATAGGGCAGTGAAGGGAATGATGGGAATGTCTTTTCGATCTGGCACTTTGAATAAGCTAAATGGAACCTGCAAATTACTACAAATTGTTTGCACGATACTTCCTTTGATCTGATTAAATTCGACAAATTTGGATCTCCCGCTTTAATTGAGCATTTTGATTGGATTAGACCCTACCGAGGGTTTCGCGAGTCGCGGTCAAATTTCAACGGTTTGAAAATGGTTTTGGCGAACCTCGAATCCAATTATCGCTTCTTACAAAAATATGACATACTTTCAGTTCCCAAAAGAATTAAATTTGCACAAGAATTAAACAGTTTACATTGACACAATTCATAATATAGAAAAAAGATTATATTTTAACCAGTAGCAAATATTTGCATTATACTGTATTTACCGATATTGTCGCGAAATGATGTTATAGTAAACGCGTAGGTTACAAAATGAGCCTAATAGTAATTTCCTCGATAGGCCATTACTGTAATAGATAGTATCTCATTTCCCACAGAAGAGTAAGTGGGTCGAGTAAATCATGTAAGATGAGCAAAGATGTGATAAGTGGGAACTTTCACTCCTAAGCCTACTCAAATTCTGCCTTACTTTCACTTCCGGTTTTCCATGTCTTTTTGAAAGGCTCTGTACTTTGTTTAATGATTGTAATTTGAGCAGTGTGTGGACTGCTCCTGGATGGAGTCGGAGGGATAATTGGGCCTCAAACGCCCCCAACGGCAAGTCACGTCCAATCCGTCTGTGAAGTCTTCAATATCCCGCGCATAGACACCAAATGGGATTTCAGAGGCAGCCACGGTGACTTTCTAATTAATTTGTATCCAGAACCAAATACACTGAGCAAGGTAACCCAACACTCTAGATTAACGACTTCATTAAATTAGAGCCTCCAAACCTAAGCTAATTAAACCAACGCTCAAAACAGTGTTTTGAAGGCTATAGCCGCCTTGGCACGGACGCATTTTATGTTCCTGCTTGTTTTCAAGCGTTTTGTACGAATTATAGTGCGCTTTACTCTTTACGGGCGAAATACGTATGAAATTAATTTCAGAATAAATTAATGCTGTTTAATCAGATGAAGCTATGGTTGTAAATGATTTTTCCCGTAGAATCATGCCGTAGAAATTAAAATAAAATAAAGTACTTGATGAAAATCTTCTTTAATTCGAAATTGAGAGAGGAGAAAGTAATAAAAGGCAGCTTTGGCAAGATTAGAAATTCAAAGCCATTCAAGTTCATGATGGGAAAATTAACGTTCAAACTTCTTTAAAAGTCCTATTAAATGCGTTTGAAGTAAAAAGATCTACTGTGAAAATGTGAGAACTTTTTGCATTATAAGGTCTAAAATTTAAGTACTTATTGAGGCAATTGACTTTTAGCAGACACCACACACATGGCTCACTTGGTTAGATAACTAAAGAACCAAAGTTTGTTGGCTTTGATCATCTAATTTTAATATTGGCTGTGTATAACGAATGCAGTTAAAACGAAGAAGGTAGATCCATTCAAATTATAATCAAGTAATTAATTTTTTAGTATTCTTAAAACAAGCACTTTTTCATACCGTATATGGTTTCGATTTAACTGTAAATCAAGGAGTTTTTTTTTATACAAGCTTATCAATGCATGTATGAATCTTGGCTTAACTGCTTTTTTAATTATATTTAAAAACAAATCTTATGGATTACTGATGCTCAGTATTTCTCAGCTAGCATCATAAATTGTTTAAAAAATAAGGACTCTTATATTATAAATCGGTTAAATTTAACTGAAGTAGGCTTGAACACTAAACGCCAAAAACCTTACTATTATTTTTCTCTTTTGACACAACTTTCTTCGCTCTAAATCTTACTTTAATACATGAAATAATCCAAATTAATTAATTATTAGTTATTAATTATCTGTTAAAACCCAGAATCAATTTTTCCTACTACTATAATTTCTTGTTGAAATACTAATGATTGCAACGATTCTGACTGTAATTTAAGGCTTATGCAGATGTGGTTGAAGCTTGGGGGTGGTCCAAAGTGATCATAATCTACGAAAATAATGAGAGCTTAGTTCGCCTCGAAGGGATCTTCGAGCTAACTGGACGAATTATCAAACAATATGTTGTGAAGCAACTTCCTGGAGCAGATCAGGAGGAGTATGACTTCAGGTTGAAAAAAATTTTAACATTTTAAAATAAAAGTTTAACTTAAATTTAATTGAGTTTAATTATTGTTAAAAACAGGCCCTTAATGAAGGATTTGAGAACGAATCACAATACAATCAACAACATCATCCTTGACTGTCAGTCTTCCAAGCTCTTCAAAATATTTCATGACGCCGCGACAGAGAACATGACCACGCACAACCACAGATATTTTATTACTTCGCTCGACATCCATACCTTGAATTATACTGACGAAGCCTTTGCCAGCGTCAACATCACTGGCTTACGCCTCGTCGACCCCAAAAATCCCGAATTGGAAGAGATTTTGAAGTCATGGAATACACGGTCAGCCATCGCGAACAAACGCGACATTTTATACGCCGAGGACCCTTATGTCGTTCCCCATTTTTTACGAACGCAATATGAGCCTGAGTCCTTTCCCAATTTAACTTTTAGCATGTTTCAAGTAAGCAATTTGCATTTAATGTATTATTATTATTTGATGATTATATTATTTAATTAATTTTTATTACATAATTTTAATTCGGCTAACTTTTTTTTTCCTATTTAGGTTGACACTGCCTTACTATATGATGCCATCCAACTATTTGCCTGGGGACTTCGTAAGTCACATGAAATGATTCAAAATTTGAGGCCAGAATCGCTGAATTGTGATGCAGAGTCTATTTATCCTTGGAGACAAGGAACGTATTTTATGCACGCTCTGAAACAGGTTTGGTGAATATGAAGCTTTTTTAAATCATGCCCTTTTGAAATACATTTTTAAATGATGGATTTTTTTAAAACTTAAGGTAACCTTCCAAGGCCTTAGCGGATTAATTCGTATTGACCCTGACGGAAAACGAAGAAATTTCAAACTAGAAATTATAGAACTCTCAGCTAGGGTAATAAGAACAAAATTATTTGAATAACTTTTTTATTTCTTTTTAGTAATAAAAACTAAAAAGAAATATTATATTATAATAGTAATTATTATTATTGTTTTTATTTTCTAAATATTTTGAAAAAATAAATAATAAAAAAGGCGTTTAATTTTTATATTTTTCTTCTTTACTTGAAGCATATTGCTAAACTCGGAGACTGGAACCCTTCCGTTTCGAACAATATCATTTGGACTCGAACAGAGAACGAAACGCTGAAATTAAGGATAGAAGAATTAAAGGGAATGACTTTAAGAGTTACATCCAAGAATGCAAGTTCAAAAATGACTTTTCTGAGAAGCTGTTCTAAAAGTATACTAACTTATTAAATTTCCACAGAGTGTTCCGTATATGATTTTCGAGAACGGAACGGCGAGGGGCTACGCCGTGGACTTGATTGACATGCTGGCGGATGCCTTTGAATTCAAACGTGAGATCCGTCCCGTGGGTGACAACAAAATGGGTGATAGTTGTCAAATTTCAAGCAGCTGCTTAAACGGTTTTAATGGGATGATCGGTGAAATCCTTGACGGGGTAAATAGTAATTACTAATAATAATAGCTTTGAATTATTAATTTATACTATAAATTTATCCGTCCGTCTGTTTGACATCGATGCTAGAGCTACATGCGCCATATTCTACATATAGGTTGTGTATGCATCTGCACGGTGGTTTAGGGCTAAACTCCGTACAAAATTAACTTGCGATTTTTCCGGTTTTTCTAGAGTCGAAGGTCTAATTTCGAAATATTATACTAGAATTATAATATTATCATATCCTGCAGAGACCGCTAAAGCTGCAAGCAATATATTTTGCATGTAAATGAGGTTTGTAGCTGAGGTGGCCAAACTTCGGGCGGTATCCGGTTTCTCAGGGTCAAACAGTAAATATGGCTAAAGTTTAATTTTGGTACTTTCCGCGTATAATATCCCAATACTTGCTATTAGAGGTACAGGTTTTCCAGCTAAGAAGATTGATAGCTGAAAAGGGTCAAACACAAATTAGAAACTAAATTTCGATCACACTAAGCTAATTATTTCTAACGGTTATTTTAATAATGGTTAGCTAGCTCCAGATTCTAGGGTCTTTCATTTATAGTGACAGCAGGAATATTGAATATTGTTACTTCGGAAAGCAGCTAACAAACGAGTGCCGCGAAGCGGCACGGTGAAGCTAGTACAATAATTATACTAACTCACAAATTTCAAACATCCATAGTTGTAAAGACCTAAAAAAAAGGAAAGGTGTAAATCAAGTTTTGTTTTTTAATTTCACCTTTTAAAACTTTACAAACTTTAAGCCTTTTTCGAACTCTGTGATTTCAGAAAGCTGATTTGGCGATAGGCGACATGAGTATAACGTCGGAGCGTGCGAGCGCCGTAAGTGCTGCTTTATGTTAAAAAAAATCTTGTTAAAATTTAATTAAGTGTTTGAAAAATATTTCTAGATTGACTTCTCATTACCGTTCATGAATATTGGAATCAGTGTCTTGTACAAGAAGCCAGAAAAGGCCCCACCTAAACTATTTTCATTTTTGGATCCATTTCATTTTGAAGTTTGGATTTACATGGCTACAGCATATCTCGGAGTCTCCCTCATCCTGTTCACTTTGGCAAGGTAATTTTCTTGATGCTACATGAAAGAGCTGTGCAAAAATCGTGTAAAATTTGTAATTTAGTTACAGTTAATCTGCATTTTAAATTGGGTAAAAGAAACGTTTTGTAGAGCGGATCCAGCGGAGTGGCAAGTGCGGGATGGTGGTGGTGAGGAGGTGCTAGAGAATCCATTTAGTTTAATCAATGTCCATTGGTTGGTTTTGGGCTCACTGATGGGTGCTGGGTCCGATATTTTGCCCAAGTAGGTCAACGACCCTTTGACCCTTGACCCTACCAAAACGTTATGAAAATCTCCTTTTAATAGCGTTCAAACCTTACCAACGTTTGAAGTTCCTCTTAGCATGGCAGCAAGTTGAAAAAGCATGATCCTCCATATCTCTATCCATTATTATTTAAATTACCGTATTTATTCTAGTTTTTACGTAAAACAATGTAAACCGTCCTTTTTTCATTTTTCAACCAACCGATTGCAATCGGTTGTTGTACCAAAAAGTAGTCCCTCAATTAAAAAAATTGATAATAGTAAGTACCGTAAAATTCCCTATGGACGCTCAGTCCTAAACAAACGCCGATCTCCTTAAAAGACCCCATATGATTTGAATTAAAAATTAAACAGACGTAGACACTTCTCTCCAGTCAGCCCAATCCCTCTCGAATAGAAGCCGCCCACTAAGATGATGCCTTTATTGTCACGAGATCTCATAAAATGCGTTAATATTATACAGTTACTGTTTAGTCCAATGATAAAAGGGCAATTGTGCTAGAAAAGCTCTGCTGTTCATGAAAATTAGACAAGTATAATTCTAAAAACCAAAAACTAATTAATACGGTCAAAGAATGGGTTTGAGGCTAATGAAATTTCTTTGGATTTAAATGTGATCAATTTTCGGACGCCTCCCTTGTGAACGCTGGAAAGAAATTGTAGGGCGCTTATTTGGAATTTTACGGTAATTAATTTCTATACATTTAATGGAACAGTAGCAATTGAAATAAAACGGCATATTCAACTAGTCGGACGCACCCTACAATACATAACTATTCATGAAAAATGCAGCTATTATTGTAACAGCTATTATGACCCCAACAGCTTGTTGTGATTTGTGTGAAATGTTCCTGCAGATTCGGGGAAGGTTAAAGCGAGTTGTTGGAAGCGACCATTAGCATATTTAGCAGAATATAAGTATTAATTATAGAAATTTATTAATAATCATTATAATTACTGGAATTTTCCAAATTAGAGTAAATACGGTAACTATTCTTTCCACAGAATTACCCCTTATGAGTGGCTAAATCCTCACCCCTGCGTCGAATCTCCTGATGAATTGGAGCTTACGTTACACTTGACAAACAGCTTGTGGTTCACAATCGGAACGCTTATGCAGCAAGGAAGTGATATCGCCCCTAAGTAAGCCCTTAAGTCCTTGTAACAGGCTTCTCCAGTCTTGGCCGTAACCTTTGACCCTGCATGACTGCTTTGAATTCTAGAGCTATAATTAATCAGTAAACTAATTGTCATCTATTGACTCGGGTTAACGCAGAGCCGGTTCGACGCGAATGGTTGCCGGAATATGGTGGTTTTTCACTCTGATTCTAATTTCGTCCTACACTGCTAACTTGGCAGCTTTTCTTACAAGCGACGGCCTCACCGAAGGAATCAAGGACGTCAAGGACCTTCCAAAGCAAACGAAAGTCAAGTATGGCACCTTAGAATCCGGAAGCACTCGGAAATTTTTCCAGGTTCTGATTTTTATACTCCTGTGATTCCCAGGATGCTCGATCGATGTTTCCAAGTCCCCTCATTTTCTTTTTGTAAATTCGTTTCAGAATTCCGCAATGTATGCAGACATCAACAAAAATATGAACGCCATGACCCCTTCACCTCACGTCAAAGGCACTCAAGATGGAGTGAAGAAGGTCAAGGAGTCCAATGGAACCTTTGCATTTTTCATGGAATCGTCCGGAATTGAATACGAAATGCAAAGGGACTGCACATTGGTACAACTCGGAACTCCGTTGGATTCAAAGGGATTCGGAATCGGATTCAGAAAAGGTTCACAATTTTATTTAAAAAGTTTCAAAATTTGAATGACAATTTTTTAACAGGATCAAAGTTTCGTGATGCCTTTAACATAAAGCTACTTGACTTGGCCCAAACCGGAAAACTGGAGGAGCTCAAGAATCGTTGGTGGGTTGAAATGGGCGGAGGACAATGCAAGGTAGGAATGGTCTCCATGCCCGGATTTCTAAAAAAAAATATTTAAAAAAATGTGTGAACAAAAATTGTGAGATGTAGGCAGAGGCGAAATCTGACTCAGGGGCGAAGCCCTTGACCCTAGGTCACGTGGGTGGTGTATTTGTCGTACTCCTCGGCGGTTGCATCATGGCCATTATTATGGCCATCTTTGAATTTATGTGGAAAGCTCGAAAGCTTGCAAGGGATGTTGAGGTTAGAAGCGTTCAATTGGAAGACCCAGAATTCTCAACTAATTCACTAACCGTCCAATAAGTATGATAACTAACAAAACTAAAATTTGTAAATCACTCGCATAATTATTATTAACGCTATTAACGCTTTTAGTCTAATTTTGTTTAACGCCTAATTTATTAGAGTTCAACCAGTTACGTTCGATGTTTACGAATACTGCACGAAAATGTATTTGTTATATTATCATACAGATAAGAACCATTGAAAACTCTAACCATAGTTGAACAATTAGTTTAACAAGAATATTTGATTTATTATGATTTTTAGACCTCACTATGGTCTGAGATCTGGAAGGAACTTAAGTTTGCCCTTCAATGTCAGAACGAAACGAAGCCAATCAAGAAGTCACAAAGCATGAATCCGACAATACAGAGTGAAAGTGTGCCTTACCTTCGGGACGAGTCAGAAGACGGTGCCATTAGCGGAACAGGAAATAGTTAAACTTATGGAGCAAAGTCATGTTAATTAAGGTAGCTATTTAGCAGCGCTTGCGCTTTTGTTCAAGATATATCTCCAAAGACTAAATTAAAATCATAATATAAACTTATCATTGGTTGATCGTGTTAGGCTAAGTAAGAGTTCTAGTTTACAACAATAAATCAACACTTCATTAATACAGCAGGCGGAAAAATTTTGCGAATGCAAACGAATAGCCCAAATATCATTCCGAGCATGTACTTAAAACTGTAGTTTATTTATATTTCACGAACTTACAAATTATCTGAGTGATCCAAGCGTGACATCAGAGCTTTAATAGAAATCGCATCAAGCTTATTTCTTAGTCGTGACATTAAAGAAAGTTCCAGAAGTTGAGAAGTACTTGGCGTTGGCTTCATTTACTCGCTGCTCAGCAGCTTGTGGATTGACAATTTCCAGACCTTGGAGAGGAGTAAAGGCGACACTAGAAGCTGTTCCCGACACTTGCTTCTTGATAGTTGTGGATCCTCCGTAAACTTGCTGCTTCTGGAGACTCTTTTGCAAAGTCTTGGAGATCCGAACTTTTGTCTTTTCGTCAACTTGGGCCATCCTTACTTTTCCAGTTCCGGATTTGCCGAGTTGACCTCGATGGTAACCAAGGTCACCTTGGTAAGCGTCCTCAGCAATCTAAAAATTCAATTTGTAATAATTTAAACGGTAACCATTGAAAGATCATCGAATTGTACAAAATATACGTAAGGTCGCATAAACCATCATGATTTGTTTTATGCGGCACGTGAAGACGCATATAAGACATCTCTGAAACTAAATTTTGGGTTATTCTTGATCGGGGCACTTACGTCTCCAAATGTAGTTCGATTGGCATGTTTACGTAGTTCGGTAACCGCAAAGCGCTCCTTCATTTTTCGCACTCGCTTGCCACCACGCCGCTTCTTCGGTGGATCAACTGGCTTAGGAAGGGGCTTAGCAAATTTAACTGGCGGAGGTTCCTACAAAAAAAAATAAGATGGACGGGTTACACATTTTAACTCAAAGTTAACTAAACAATTAAAGTTAAATAATTATTTCGGTTTCGAATAAAATAATAAAGTTTTATACTAACTTGTAACTTTTCGAGTTTTTTTTCAATATCTTCACGAAACCGCTTTCCAATTCTACCATCTTGGCTTTCGTGACAGGCGTCAACTCGAGCGGCCAAAACGCACTTGGCGGCTGCCATTTTTGCAGCTCTTGAACGATAATCCTGAAATAGAAAAACAAAATCCAGAAATAAAAAAAATAATATATTTCTCCCAAGGTGTTGATGCTGGATGCTGGAAGACTACCGGAGGAGTTTCTTGAACAAGGTCGCAGTAGTAGATGAAGCCTGTATGCGGAAGAATTGCCGTTTGCGAAAATCCTGCTAATGTTTTCTTTTGAGATCCCAAAACTTGAACATTACAGGCCGGAATCTTAGCTAATCGCGTTAAGCCTCCAGCAATTCCTAAATAACAAGATGAAGTCCTAAGAATTTTAATTTTCATTAATCGGCGGTGCGGTAAATAAGTGTTGCATTACATACCCATTAATTTCGCAGCAGTGGCAGATCCTATGATTGCAGAAACATTCGGCGCAATAAATGCCATACGAGCCTCAACGTAGGAGTAAATTTTGAGTTTGATTTCGTTTAAGTTCAGAGCCATGTCACATGCTTCAAAAATGTTTGCCATTTCTTCGCCCGACAGAATTTGACTATAAATTAAATCGAAATATTATTTAGCGATGAGACATTCTCACATCCTGTCTGAGCTGGTTGTTAAAATTAAGTATAAAATTTGTTTATACCCATGTGTAGTTGATGCCGTGACAGACACGACCATAATTGTAGCCTGTGTAAGGAATGTCGGTAAAGCGGCATTATTCTTTGCCTTGTCCAGTTCATTTCCTAGTTCCTTACATGTTCTGAGGTAGTCCAGCGGACTTGGAACGAGAGACTCTAATTCTGGAAATCTTTTCGTGTACTTGTCCTTTGTAAACTTGTGTATGGTATTAATTTCATTGTCAATGTCCACTGCTAGAGAATTTGCTTCAACAATTAGCTGATACTCTGGATCTGCCTCAACAGGACCCGAAATATCTTCTGCTTTCCTAGGAATTTGATTGTTTTCTTCAATTTGTCGTAATATTGATTTCAACTGATCCGAATCGTATAGATGACAAATCTGTCGTACTCTCTCAAGTACTACAGCAGTATCCGGTGCTAAAATAGAAAAGTAGAGTCAGGTTCACGGAGAGCTTGTAATGCGAAAAACAATCGTGTTAAGTTCAACCATCAACCTATTGGCTAATTAACCGTTTACATTTTAAAATTCTACAATTACTTAACCTACCTCTAACAGAAGATTTATCAATTTCCATCGACATGTCATTGTCATGTTTTATTCCGACATCAGAATCTGTTTCCATGCTCGTTTTGATGTCAATCTCAGCCTCAAGGGCTTCATCGTCATCGTCACCTTCCTCTAAGTCTGCTAGAAGTTCTTCGGCTAACGACATTATGACACCTTAATTGCAATTAATTCAGTTAATTCAGCTTACTTAATCAATTAACAATTAACAATTAATTTAAAAGGTATATAAAACACTACACTTTGAATAACTTTGACAATTTAGGCTTCGCTTCGAAATTTACAATATGTTTCCCGCAATTTAGATTTTATTGTTTCAAACTGCAAACACTAGTTGTATTTTTTTGACACTAACAATAAGTCTCATAAATTTATTCATGATAAAAATTTGGCTTCAAATAAGTTAATAAATATTAGTAGTGATTTCTTTTTTTTTTTCAATCTAAATCATAAATAATTTTAATCAAACTAATTAAATTGACCATAATACTATTGTTGTATGATATAATATCGACTGACTGCAGAAAAGAAGGATTTAAAAAGATAATGAAAAATTTGCAAAACTATGCTTTCAATTGCTTGTAGTCGTTTATAATTCTCACCTATATAAAATTTATAATTAAAGTGAATTCAAAATACTACACACGTGCAGGAATTGTCAGCCTAACGTGTAATTCTTACAGACGACAGCATTAGAATCGCACTAAAGAAAAATACTAAGCGTTTATACGTTTTCCAATTCCATCAAAATGACTTTGAGAGACAAAACACGATGTATTATTTTCATGAATTTTGAATTATGGCTTCGATTTTGAGTACGGCGAGGTTTTTCTAACTACTCACAATTTAATTAAAAACTAGATCTTTTTGAAAAAAGTGAATAAGGAAGGAAGTGGAAAATCAATAATAAACCTTGTTAAGGTCGTGTTCTGCAAAAGGACTTTCAGGAAAGATAATGTGGTTAGCGAGCCACTTTGCGGTTTTAAGAAAGGCTCTATTCCGTCTCGGAGTAGAGAAAGTGGAGACATTTGACTTTCCTGAGCCCTGGAATTCCAGGCAGTTCCAGGACCTTCCTGGAAGGCCTCTCCAGAAGTGCCAAGACTTAAATTCCTCAAGTGGAGAGCCTCGCTGGAATCTGGAGGAATTGGAGCTGAAAGACAGAGAATTTAGAATTTCTTCAAGATAGTTTTTGTAGGTGAAAGTGTGCTTTCTCCAAGAGAAAGTCCCTGCGCCGGTCGAACTGATTTCCTGATAAAACCTCCTCCAAATTGGATTTACAATATTTTAAGGCACGTCCACTTCCAGAAGCACTTTCTTCTCCTTCCACCACCGTGCTCCCCTCCACGGTTTTCTCCAGCCGAGTCGGAGGTACTCAGACCAGAAGCAGAGCCACGGTCCAGGTCAGGCAGAGGTCAGAGGTCAAGAGCATCACTCGGAGCGGGGCATGGTGGACCTCTCCTTCGGCCCTGTCCATGAGCATGCAGGAAGTTATTCGTGGGTCGGAAGGGACTGAGGTGGGACCATGCCCAGGTGGTGGTCCAAACCTAAACACTGTGTCACGTTCAAGGGTGCTCTCAAATTCGCCTCCACGGTTCACATCGTAAGTCTTCTTGGCCACACGGGGTACAATTTTCTGTAGCCGTACACAATTATTTTCTCCTCTAGTTATGGCGGTTCAATTTCAGGCTGTTGTTTACTTGGTGAAAGTTTTGGAATGCTGCGAAAAAAAAGTAGCGAGAGAAAGTAGTTTGTTTTGGCTAAAAATGTGTAACATAACACTGAAATCGATACTTTTGTGGAAAATTCCTATCGAGAAATCTAGGTTTGCCTTATCCAATTTATCATTTTAGAACTTTGAAGCCTAGATTTATTGATCCTTCGTTTTGTTCTATGTAAATTACACTAATTTAAAACTAGTCACTGAAATTTAATTTATCTGGTAAAAACAATCATGAAAAACTTAAGTATAAAGTGGAGCTATAATTTCGAATAATTTTTTAAGTGTTTAATTAACACACACATGCAGCATGCGAGCACTAACAACTTTCGCAAAATTAAGTTAGAATGGGTACCACTCTGGGACTTTTAAATAGTTAGATAATAACTAGTCATTAAGTATATTAAAAATAGGGAATTTATTATATTCAACATCTTGAGATATTCAGCATCTTATAGAGGGATTGATTGTTAATCCTGGCATTTATTTTACTAGAAGTTGCTATATTTTTTTTGTGAACCGTGCCCTTGCATTAATTAACACTCCTTTCGAGAGAATAGGGTGGTCTATTGATACAAGGGTCAATGACCTAGGTCAATAATTCGTGGTTCTTTGCTCTAGTGTATTGGGGTCATCTTCTGGTACTTCCTTATCACTCTCCTGGATACCATCAATCATACGTCGAAGCATCCCAACGTAAAAGTTAGCCAAAAACTAGTCGAACTAAATTGCTTATTGATACTGAATCAATTTAGCCACAAAAATGATTTTTTTAGACTTCCGCTACCTTGAAGGCTCTTCAGTACTTTATTTACTTTTTCCTATTCTTCCCACTCGCTGTTATACTTCACAGGGGAGTAAAGAAGGTAAATCTAAAAAAAATCAATAAGTTAATTTATTAATGTCTTTTTTACAAGATTTAAAAACCAAAAAAAAAACTAATCATTAAATTTACTCTTTCATGCCGAATTTCGCTTCTTTAGGACGCACTCCATATGGATTTTAATAATAATAAAAAAAATTTGGGGGATCATTTTACTAAAAAAAATAGTATTTTTTTCTTTACAAAAGTCTGTAATGCCTCCAGGAGTCAGTGCCAATTCTTCAATGGGCTGGAACCTGTTTTGTCGTGCTGCAAATCTACGGTGGGTTGACGCAGTTGCAATACAGCTTCGTGCCGTCCACCTTTCTCAATCCGAGTCAAGCGCCGCCGGACCCCGGCTCCGCTGAAGTCCTCCTGGAAATCGGAGCAGAGCTGGGCATCACCGTAGTCTACCTCCTCGCCATCTGCCTCTACGTCCGGAAGCTCAAAAGCCACTTCTACATTCCGCCAATCTACCCTTCAAGGGTCGAGTACTTCTACTACCCCGAGGACACTTCGGCCAATATCACAGTATTCCATAAGCAAGTGCCATGTACCATCATGAACAACTCCCAAAACTCAGCCTACTTTGTCCAGAAGGAGCTCAAGGACTCACCGTCATGCTCTCAAGCGAGTGGGTCACGAAGGGTCAGAGGTCAAGGGCCTAGCAGGAGCACCACCACCACCGCATCCGCATCACTCCCCAACGGAAGACTTCCAGCGGTGAGCTGCAAACCTTGGTGAAAACGAACAAAAAATAGCAAAATTCCTCGTGATACTTCTTTACAGGAAAATATCGTTGCGGTTTAATGTTACCGTATTCTACCAAAAACAAGGTTCAGTATAATCAAGCCCCTCCCAAAATTTTAGTTGGTACTTATCGGTGAACCGGAAATTCAATGTTTCTTAAAAATTAAAACTCAAAAATATTAATGCAGATTCCGAGCAGTAACACCAGATTAAAATCAAAAATATCACTAGAAGATTTATATCAGTATAATTTACAGAACTTTAACTTTAACATTCTCTTTCAACCAATCAAAATTGTGTTGACGAAAATTAATATTGTTGACAACACCGGTACAAAAGGTTAATAACTAAACTCTCAATTAGCCGCAAGAAAATAACATACGATTTCAATCATATCCCGAGATGAAATACCTTTAAACGCATTTCAGAGAGCTTCAAAAACAATCCAAGACCTGCCACTTGTTTTTTTTTTGTATCGACGTAACGATTTTTGATTTAAAGTAGAAAATTTCCTAATTTTGAAGAAAAAAAAAACACGCCGTCTTTTTGCAATAGCGAATACTGTAGAAAACGTTTACGTGGATCATTTATGTTAGCATTTAGAGGAGAAAGTTGCTTTCTCCGACGCTAGAAATGCCAAAAGAGCTAAGAATTTACCTGCTTATTTGGCTTCTGGAAAATGACAATAATTGAAAGTCCATTACGTGATAATTGACAATAAAACTGAAACACTTTTAGAAATGACAATAAAACGGTGAATCACTAAATATAGTCTAGAAAAAATAAGCTGCATTTGACATCAATTGTAGTGATAAGGAAAATTAACTATGAATTGAAATACTACAGTAGGCGTAATTTAGTTTAATTGATTTATAGTAATAACGTAGCTAGATTTAGTGGACAATAAGACTTGTGAATTAGAAAGAAGTGCTAATAAACTCAATTTGGAAATAAATAGTACAATTATGGAACGAAATGAGCAGTAAAAATCCGAAAATTAATTCACCATACTAAAATCCAGGCGATTAACCCAATGAAATAGTCGAGAAAGATCGTAATTAAGGTAGTCGCAATAATTTTAAATAAATCTAACTCCGGTTAATTTATTGCCACACATTAAACAGTAGACTACGTTGTTGTTACAGGATTTTAGTTTTTCATGGGGATTGGGTCATCTACGGGCTCTAGCTCTTTACTACAGTTTTACAATCAATTTGCTGATTATACTGATCTCCAGACTTAACTCTATCTTAATTAACTTAACTAACATTAAAGTTTTACACTAGGAACTAAAGTAATTCCCCATAATTAACAATTAACCCGGGACCTGATTAATATTTACCAGAAAATCCTGCCAATAGTACTTTAGATTACCCCGTTGGGAATACTAGTTTACGTAACCCAAACCTAACATTGCACGTTGCACACGATGTGCGCTTGTCCCTGCCCTGCCGCCATGCATTTTGCATCTGAACTAACCGTAATTATGCTACATTTTAATTAATTAACTTAACTAATCACAAACCACATACAATCGGGAGCGTAATACATCCAATAAAGCATATAGTGACTAGGTATTAAAACACGTTTTAGTGAACGTTCTCTCCATGGAATGACAACGAATGAGAATTTTTGACAATTAACAGTTTAATTTTAATTAGTATATAAATAGAGACGGGAGAGAAAAAAATTAAGTTCGACAAGAGAGATCTCTGTTGGCATTATGTAATTTTGTTTACAATTGATTTTGATGAGGGTCAAGGGTCAACATCACAAGTCACAACACATTAGCATACAAACTCCCCCTCCACCATGCTTAAGTGTATAATTAAATAACAAAATAACCATGCACATTTTTGTATTTACCTTATTAGCAATATTCACTTTTAGTAATTGCCTAGTTCACTAGTTTAAAATTAGCTACACTCACTATATTGAGAACTGATACTATGAGCTACAAAACCAAAAACCTAATATCAAGATTTTCATAAATTTTTTCACAATTTTAGTATTAATAAATTTTTTTGTTTTTAAAAAATAAAAAGAAGCCTTTTACTTTGCTCATGTTGTATACCAAACCCAAATTAAAATGCCATCGAGTTCCGTTCAATATAAGTAAAATATCATGTTTGGATTTTAGTTTTTGGTATTGGAAGTTGTTTTGAAAAAGTTTCTAAGCTTTCTTAAACATGAGAAACTTTTCCAAGATGGAAGTCAAGTGCCTTTGTTTACTATAGAGTTAAGCGACTTATTGGGAAGAGCCTTAAAATTTGCGCATTTTGAACACACGACGCGACAGTTTTGGTTTTTGTAATTTTGTTCTCGTTTCATTGTCGATTAATTATGGCGTTTGGGGTAAAACGTATTTTTGGCTAGTAGAATTAGAGGCTCCATGTTGGAGGCGATATGAAGGTTCTAGATAAACGAAACAGGGTAATATTAATATTAAGAAATAAAATACTCTGATCCTTTTGGAAAGATTTCGAGATAGAGAGCCCGATAAAATAATAAGCAAACAATTTTCGACATATTGTAATAAGGATTTCGTTTTGACACAAACATGGCGGAAGTATAGAAGTCGTCGTATTTTAAAATCAGTTGTTTGTTCCAGTCCGCTTTTAGTAATTTGGGGTCGAGTAGTCATTTGGACCTAGAGAAAAGATTTGATCTCTACGCAATAAAAATAATAGGTTTCGACACGGATGTCGTATTAAAACATACCTTTGCCACCAGCACCGCCAAATGGTGGAGATTGATATCCACCTGCACCCATATCTGCCCCTCCAGGATAGCTTTGAAACGCTGAAGCACCTGGCACTGCAGAAGTAATCATTTGAATTTTTATTTATGCCAATTAAACCAAAACAATTGGGCCATGGCTAAGTCTTACTAGCTCCGCTGTCACCTTCATATGCTGGAGCAAATGCAGCGTCAGCTCCCTGTCGAAACCGCTGAAACGCGAAGAATGCACAACCACCCTACAAAAAAAAATCAAGATTATAATAGAACTTCTCTAGGGCCAAAGAGTATTATTTTATTTTTACCCAAGTGAAAATCGAACAGAAGGAGAAGATGATGGAGGCTTTGATGTTACCAACTCCAACGTCTGCTGGCGGCTCCTCCGAGTTGCTCCATGTATTTGCCAAGAAGCAAAAGCCTACGAAGTATAGGAATGCCCAGAATCCTACCACAAACAAAATCATTTATCAAATTCATATTTCCGAGGCCCTAAAAATGTGCTTCTATCTTCAATTGGCACTGGTTTCTACAATCAGCTTAGCATAAACAAAATGAAATGCAGCTCACCGGAGAATCCTAAATCAGCAAGTACGTAGTGCTTCCGAGTCTTCACTGATGACATTTGCTCAAAGAGATACTCTCCAGCGAGGAATGCAATGGAGGCTAGGAACGCAATTACTCCAATTCCAACTCCATAGTTACAAGCCCCTGCATTGTCATTAAAGAGGCAGGTATCTTGCTTCGTCTTAGGATTCCATCTCCAACCCTCCGATGATATACAACCAAAGACGATGATCGCAAATAACTGAAGCAATTGACAGGGATACAAGCAGAATTAGGGTCATGGCACTACTACAATCCCGGCTGGATTGGACTCTACGGTACGCAATGTTATTCTCCCATAAGAAGGTTTGGTTTTTTAAAGTTTTCGCGCAGAGAAAACTATTCTTCGTACCGTCCGCTCGAATCCAACCCTGCATTCCTGATCCAACCCACGATAATTTACATAATTTTGAATATTCTTACCAAACACAGGGAGCGCAAGATGACGACTGGCTTCTTGGCAAACACCACCGGGTCAAAGGGCACGCCAAACGAGGCCTTGGCTCCTCCAAACGCTCCACCACTGTCCATCATCATCTTCAACTACTAATTAAGTACAAGTAAAGGTGAACACAATTCGGATAATTGATTAATTACGGTGTCGTAAAGTTAAATTAGATTAATTGATCCTTTTATCGATAAAAAAAAACTCGAAATAGACAAATATTTTAAGGATGACTATGAACGTGAACCTCAATGACAAATGATCAAATGATCTCTCAAGGATAAATCTCCTTTAATTCAAAATTACCCGCCTCTTAAAAAATCAACTTTCTCCTAAGATCACTTAGCGAAAGTTAAGGAAAAGGCAACAATTTACAATCCTCAATTAAAGTTAACTTTCTTGTAAGGACTTTCAGGCACCACTTGGTGTTTCAGTAGGTACAAATAAGTTAATTGCTTTACTAATTACTGCTCATTTAACTAACTAATCACCTTCGGCTGATTCCACAAGATGGTTTCCACTCAAAGACTCTCCCCTGGACCTGATAGCTGGGATCTCAAACACAAAGTTGCAGCGGTGCTTTCTCAGGACATGGTTCCCACCACGCTAACTCTGGAGCAGAGGAGCTTAATTAGTTAATTGTCAATTAGAGAGGAGTGCTTAATTGTAGAAAACTAATATGGCTCTAGGGCAGACTACGAGGAAGTCTCTTCTGTCAGTTCTACAAGCTCCGCACGTAATACACACCCTTGACCTTATTTTCCCTATCCATAAAGGCCGAGGGAAAGCAGTCGAAGATCCGAAGTCACTTCGGAGAATCACTTCCTTTCACTTTCGCAAAATCAAAAAATGAAGATCAACCTTCCTCTATGCTGGGGACTACTGCTAAGCAGGTTTTACAAATAACTGCAATTTTTAAAGGCCAGTGACTCGAGCGCAATTGGCCAATTAAATTAAATAGCTATCCAGTTCCTTTAATATAGAAATTGACGAAGGAAAGTTTAAAGTGGTGAGGTTGATTGTGCAGAGGGAAATTCGGACACTTCCGGTGAAAGCTTCTCGAAATTCTTCAATAGTCACCGGAAAGAGGAAACAAGAGAAGTTGAGGAGTAATGTCATTTGCGTCAAAATCAATAAGGCAATCAATTAAGTTATTGAAGGGGCTTAATGAATTTAAAATTGATTTAGAAAAATAAGGTTAAATCAATTAAACGCAATAACCCTTTTAGGAAGTGTTCACCCATAATAACCCTTTAATTATTGTTTTCGACTATTAACTAAAGCATTTACAGTTTGGTGTTAAATTTTGTGCGTACAGTTCAAGCTGAATAATTACTATCAAATAGTAAAACAATTACTAAACGAAAGCTATTACTTTCAAATTTACACCCGCGTTTCAGAATGATTCTAAAAATAATGCAATGCCACGCCAGTCTGGAAATATTAGGTCAAAATTAACTTTTTGTTTAAAATAAAACTATTGAAATTGTAGAGATACTTTTAGGAAAATTGAAAAATATCCTTATTCTGCAATTACATGATTCAAATCCGAACAAAATTTTTCAAGTAAGCATAAAAAGCACATTACAAAGTAATTCATTTGAAACTATAAAACTGTTGTGAATTCTTTGAGGATAATGAGCATTGTTCTCAAATAAGATACTTAAGGCTTAAAGTCTCATTTATTTGTTAAAAATAAAATATTTAGGTTGTCTAAAACGTCTTTTCTAGTTTTACTTTTAATGTTTAATTAATTATGGCAGAAAGAATTAACTTCAATTACTATAATTATATAATTAATTAGAATTATGTAGCCCAATGAAATTGAAAGAAAGCCCCTCATTTTTCGTGTATCATATGAATGAGGTGTAAAGCAGAGATGAGAAGCGTGGGAGTTTCAAAATGAAGAAATAAGACATTTGTAAACGTTCATTTATATGTTTGAAGAAAGTGGAGGAGAGAAGTACTCCGTACTCCTCCTGTGCAAAATTGAGATGAGAATGAGAGAGCAAAAAATGAGTCCGAAGTCGGCACTTTCTCTCCCCTTCCACGCAAAAATGTAACTAACCTACGCATTACGCAATGTATTTATAACGGCTAATAGTTTTAACGTATTACCCATTTAAAAAATGCTATTTAAGTCTTAAATCTTGAAATTTAGGAATTCATGAATTCTTTTTGAAAATTGTGAAAATTTGTAGAACTTTTGGACATTCTTAGAACTTTTGAGCTGTTTTGAAACTTTGTAATTTCTATTGAAGAATTTGATTTTTTTTAAATTTTGAGTTGTATGAAAGTTATTAACTTACTAACTTACTTAACTAACTTACTAACTAACTAACTTACTTAAAATTACTGCTGTTAATAAAACTAAAAAAAACCTTGTCATATTTTTTAAATTCTTTACAAATAACAAAACTGAGTGTTATTCCTTACTTTATTATTTTTGAAATTAGTAATACTTTTTATTAAACCACCGTACATTTATTGTCTGGCGACAACTATTTAAAACCTAAACAAAAATCCATATTTTTCTTGCGGAAATTAATAAAATTGTATTAAGAATAAAGTGAAACGTTTACTATAATAATTGTACAAATGTTATGCTTTCTAATTCCATGCTTTTCAATTCCAAAATTTGCAAATAAATTTTTTTTTTGAAAATTTTGAACTTTATAAAAATTTGAATTTTTTTTTTGCAAATCATTATTTTGTAAATTTTGAACTTTTTGATTTTTTTTTTGCAAATCATGAATATTTTGAAATTTTGAAAAATTTCGAAATTGTTGAAAATTTTGATTTTTTTTGAAATGTTGAAAATGATATTTCGGAGGATATTTGAATGTAGTCGAAGGATGATGCGTCTTCGCTAACCTTGTGAAGAGGCGCTGCTTGAGTTTTGGAGTGGAAGAGAAAGTGGAGGATGCCTGATTCCAATGAGAGTGAATGGGCATAGGATTTCTTGCCTTCACGATCCCCAACGTAGTGTGAGAGACTCTCTCACACTGACGTTGGGGCCTCCCTAACAAGGAGAGAAGTGGACAGCTTGTTCCTTTTCCTCCAATTTTTAGAATAGCTTAATTAGTAGAGAGGTAATTGAAACCTAATTAATTCATCGATAAGTGGATAACATTTTCGTCAAAAACAATAACAGCAGAACTTTATTCTAAACATCGACAATCGAGTACGACTATCATCGGTACCGGTGAGTTATAGCGTTGGAAATTGTTATAAATTATAGAATTTTTTGGTTTTGCATTTTCGTAAACGGTGTTAGATTTTGTTCTTTATTTGGAAATTTAGGTTGGGTGGCATTACATCGTCAATTACTTACATCACGGTTTAATTCTTTGGCTTGATTTAAACAAAACAAATCAGTTCTGCACACGGCAAGTGTTAGCCTAGCGTTACCAGCTTACGCGGATATCTCCAATTTCTACTAGTTGTACTGAAGTGATCTTTTCAAAAAGCGACTGCTACTGCTTGATTGTTCGGACGAGTGATCTTCAGAGCCATACGAGACAGAACAACTAATCAACACTTACAAGTCAGCACTCAGCAGGGTAGCTCAATATAATTGAAGGAATATTTGTGTACGAAATAGGGGGTTTCTGTTTGGTAGATTCTAGAAAAGAAACCCGGAAGCTGAATTTGCTTTGTTAGCTTAATTTTCATTTTTTTTTAGACTCGTTAATCTGTGCGAAGAGACATGGCTGAAAGTCGCGCTGCTTCAACCTTCGTGAACTCCAAGTACAAGTCCAAACCAACTTCAATTTCTTACAAAGCGAGGCCGCCAAGACAGCAGCGAAATTCGAGCTCATCTAGTGACAAGGCATGTGTTGTATGCTACAGGGATGTGATCTATCATTCGGTTGGGCCTTGTGATCATTCTGTTTGCTACGAATGCTCTGCGCGCATGCGGGTGCTACTTGAACAAAACGAATGTCCCATATGTCGGCAAACTATGGATCACGTGAGACTACTATAATCTACAAGTAAAATAAACAATGTTGACGAGATAATTTTTCTTTCAAAACACTAGGTAATTTTTACCAACGGCGTAAGATCTTATGTGGATCTCAAGGATAAGCTTCGTATGTTTGTGCTTATTCCCAAATGGTCCATATATCTGGAGGATGATGGGATTCAAGCGGCGTTTGATAAGTTACTTGAACATAAGTGCTTCCTCTGTAGTGATCTGCCAACATTTAGTGAATTTGAAGGTCTCCGGGAACATACTCAACGGAAGCATCAACTATTCTCTTGTGATCTTTGTGTAGAGCATATCAAGGTACACAAGATCCAACTGCTTAAGATAAATTATTCCTAGTTTATAATGCCACGATTTTTGTCTATGTGTTGCGCATGACTTTTAAAAAATATTGGTACCAGTTCCATGTACTTGGAAGGAGAGTTCATTGTTCTTTATTTCTAGCACTTTTCCAAAGAGCGCAAATTTTACACCCGGGCCGATTTGGGCTACCACAGAAGAAAAGGTGATCGAAACGATACTTCACATCGTGGTCATCCTTTATGCAAATTTTGTGATAAGCGCTGTAAGTCAAATATTATTAGATTTTGTTTAATTTGTATATTTTGAATCATTATTAAATTCGTTTGTAATGTTTTTATAGTCTTTGATAACGACGAACTTTTTAAACATTTGAGGAAGGACCATTATTACTGTCATTTCTGTGATGCGGATGGTAAGCGAGAGTAAATATTCATGATCCTTAAGAATATGAATTTATAGTAATAATAAAGTAACAAAGGAGTGAAATAAGTTTTTTTGAGATAGGCTATAACCACTATTACAACACTTATGACGATTTGAGGATTCACTATAGAAAAGAACACTATCTCTGTGAAGAAGAGGCTTGCGCCGAAGAGAAATTTACGTCCGTCTTTAGAACAGAAATTGATCTCAAGGGTGAGCTTTCATTTTCATATTAATTTCGTTAAGAGGATTGGGTTTAGGACTACAAGTAGAAACTCCTTTAATTTGATTTTGATTTACTAACTATTAAAGCACATTTGGCATCTGCACATAGTCGACTGTTGGGCAAACATGGAACCAAACAAGCGAGAACAATTGAATTAGAATTTGCTCTTCCAACAAGACCAGAGAATGAACGGGGAAGATTCGGTAGACCTTTTGGAGGAAGTCGGGGTCGAGACGATGAGCGCGGAGATCGATTCAGACGGAATGGGCGGTACGTTTTTTTTTTATTATAATACCAAATATAATATGAGTATTAGACGTTACAAAAATGAGTGTGTGATCAACTGTGACTTTTCAGAGATCGAGTCGAGCGAGATCGCGGAGGAAATGAAGAAAACGCTGCTGGTGCTGGCGAAGGAGGAGATGATTTAATGGGAGAAATTCATCAAGTACCGAGTATTCACGTCCAACCCAAGATGGACTCAGCGGTAGATTTTCCAACACTAGACGGAGGAGGAGCCAAAGCTACCAGTGCTTCTGCCACTGCATCTTCAAATGCTTCTATGGCTCAGAAAATGGCGCTTAGCTCTGGATTAAACGTTCGAGTTGGCACCACTTGGAAGGCTGGTATGAGGAGAGAAGAAGAATTTCCGGAACTTGGTGGAGCATCGGCGGTCCCAGTAGCTCCGCCTTCAAGCTATGGCGGAAAGGAATTCGGAAGGAACAAAATCCAATCTGTAACGGCGTCGCGTTCGAGACCTGATCCAGAAGGTGATTTCCCCACGTTACTGAGCGCTGGAGGACCTCCACGAGGGAATGCCAATTCAAAAGTTTGGCAAGGTTCTGGGCCAGGCACAAAAGTTAAAAGTGGTGCTCAAGGTCAAAGTCCAGCAAACGGTAAGGTGCCAAAAGCCAAAAAGGTTGCACCGTGTCCCGTGCTCGATCAAACAGAAAAGTCCGAAGATTTCAATTTCGTACCTCTGAGTTTTTCAAATCGAAATCTAAAACCGATTGGCGGCGGTGGGAAGTCAGCGTTCGTAGAGCCAATGATTGAACTAATTCCAGAACCGGAAGAAACTGGAGGAAGGAAAACTGATGCCAGTAGCAATGCGAAGAAAGAGAAAAAGAAAGAAAAGGAGAAAGAGAAGGTGTTAGCCCTAGCGGCAGCGACCCTCTTCAACGGTGGCACAGCCCCACCACCCAAATCATCACAAAAACCTAAATTGTCAGCTCCACCTGCCCCAACTGAATTTCCAAGTCTTCCGTCTCCAGCGCCACGTAAAGGACCTCCGCCAAGCAAGAGAAGGAGTCCACCGGCCCCTCCGCCTCCAAGAAAAATTTCACCACCACCAGGATTCCAGCTCAAAAGAAACGATGAAGGGGAGGATTTATTCGAAACTCCGCACTTACAGCGACCAACAGTGATGAGCCCGAAAGCGCCGGCACCAAAACCACCACCGGGCTTCGATAAAATAGAAGTAGTCCCAAAGGTCGCTGGAATCAATTTTTTGGACAGCGTTTTGCAACTGGATGAAATTAGCATTCCACAGAATGGAGAGTATAGGATGTACACACAGCCGAGTGATATGCGGGCGAGGAATCAGCGTCTTCTGGAAGCAATTCAATCCAGCTTACTTGGAGATGACGGCAGCTTTGATCGTTTCCTAAGTCTATCGACACAGTTTCGGAAAAGTGAGCTTCCTGCACAGGAATACTACGACTCCTGTTCGGAAATGTTCGGGACTATGGATTTCAGAGTAATTTTTAGTGAACTTGTCATTCTATTGCCGGATATCCAAAAACAACAGGTATTGCTAAAATCCATGGTCAATTAACTGAATTATTTAAAAAAACAAAATTGTGTTTCACGTGGTTTAGGAGCTTTTGGTAGCTCATCGCAAGAGCGGAGGAAAAGGAGAGGTTTTGTCAACGTGCCACATCTGTCACCAAGTACTCAAGAAGGGGGACTTGACTTTCCATGTGCAGGCTCACTCGGCCCAAACTGATGCATTCCCATCGCTGTCCACGGTTTCGACGTCGCGAACGGTGCGTCAAAAGCAATAATACGAAGTCGTAGGTGGATGGGAAAATCGAGAATTTGAAACCCTTCCTGCAATATATCGGAATTAACCCTACGTAAAAAAATAAAATATCCACCAATAAGGGAAACCCCTGCAGTACTAATAGGCCTTCAAATGTGACTTGGTGAACAGTGCCTTAATAGCGTATGCTAATAAAGACAAGAGACAGCCTGAATAAAAAAGCGGACTTTTCCGGGAAGTGATCACTAACGTAGCCCTTGCCAAACTTTCCAATTTACAATATTGCTACAATTACCTAATTTATTTCGATTACAATAAATTATAATTAACACAAAGCAGAAAATATGAGTCGGTAGTCCGAAAACATTTAAAACTTAAAGACATAAAATGGAAGTTAATTCGACTTGGGAAATTGCAAATGGTGAACTGTTTGACATCTTGGTGTTATTCGACCGTGCCGTATCGATACATCTCTGGTCTTTCTAATCCCGGTCATCCGACACCTTTCGACTACGGCTGTAAGGAGATCGGGAATCCGATTTCCTACAAAAAAAAAAAAAAAAAAAAAAAACACATTTAAAAAAAAAAAAAAAAAAAAAAAAAAACACATTGCATTTCTCATTTCATTACACATGATGAAAAATGAAGCGGAGAGTAGGATAAGCACTAGCATTAAGTAAAATGATTTTAATATTTTATTTACCTGGAATCGTACGATCTGCTATTGTACTCCTTGGAACGCGATCGTGAGCGTTTCGAGCGGGAATGACGTTCTTCGTCTCTCCGTTTCTCGTGTGATCGTGACCTGCGATCTCGATCTCGTCGGTCACGCCCTCTGCGATCGCGATCACGCCCAGCGTCACGATCCCTCCTGTAGTCCTTTTCCTTTTCCAATTCCAATTCACGGGCTCGTGCCATGGCTTCCCTCCTTTCACGTCTCCTTTCTTCTGCCTTTGCCTGTACAATAAATTGTTTTAATAAATTCAGGTAAGCAGCCTTACTATGTAGCAGATTTCTAATGTTTCCATTTTACCTCGAATTCCTTGAGTGTATCTCGTATCTTAATAAAACCGAGATGTAGCTTTCCACCGAAGTGGTCAGCGAGTCGTCTGTCGTTATCGTTGATGCCCAAATAGGCGCAGCAAACTTCACAGACGCGTAACTTCTGTTGCTGATAGGCTGCCGCTGGAATTGAGCCACGATAGTCTGCCTCTGCAGCAAGTTTCTCCTTACGCAGAGTATCGATCTCGGTCATGAGACGCATAGATTCGTCTACCTGACCTTCTTCGCCTAACTGCTCGGCCTTGGCTAAGGCCTGTCCAATTTTTTCGGCCAACTCATGCACTTTCTCTGCCTTCTCAGCGACGTCACCTGAGTACTCTTCTTGGGTATCTGCAAGTCGCTTCCGTGCTTGCTCTGTTTTCCGGTCGGCATCGGCTACAAAACTTTTGAGTTGATCCATTGCCTATTGGAATAAATCATTCATCTATTTTCAAAGGAATTCTTGTACTTTTAATTTGATTACTTACCTCCAGGTCGTAGAAATAATCCTTATTTTTGGCGGCCGCTTCGTAGTCGGCTCGCAGAGCCAAATTGTGAAACTTGGAACATTCTCCCATATCCATTCTCTGAAAATAAAGAATGAAATAGATATGACAACATGAGCTGAGAAACGTAAATCTAGTGGGAATTCCGCAGTGATTGGTTTCAACTAATAGGGTTATACAATTTCCCAGCACCTGGGCACTAGTCAACCGTGCGGCTTGAGCTGGTTTGTGAGAACGAATTAAGAATATGACAAATTGACAACTTTGATGGATATCTACAGCAATAGCTTGAATACGAATTCGATGATCTCAACTGCTGGGCCTCGAGGACGAGTAATTTTAAAAGAAAAGAAAAGCAAGAGGTCATTAACTCACGGAATCGGTGACCACTCTCTCAATTGCCGTACAGTGTCGGGCGAAGGTCGCGGAAGAGGCACAAGGCACATTTGAACACTAACACTACCATCATCAACAATATACCTTGGTTGTAACAATCGTTGTATAGAAATTCAAATCAATTAAAACTAAAGTAATATTTGTGTCAAGGTTATCAAAATTGTTTAGCACTTACAACCTTAGTCCTCATTCACCCTTCCAAAATTTTACATTTTTCCTAAAAGAATATATCAACCTTGTCAGTAAGCCACTCCTTTACTCATCAGCCACTTTTGCTTCAGAGGATGTAGCTCGTCTACGTCTAAATACGTTAACGTTATATATTTCTTCTTCTTCATAAAGCGTGTACAAAACCAAAACGTTATAATCGGGAGCCAAGGATTAATTTTGGTCTGGAATATTGACAGAACGAAATGTTGGAACTGGGAGAAAATTGAACATCGAAGGAAGGAATTAGAATAACATTGTAGTCAATTCAGTAGAGATCGTTAACTTTGTTTGGTAGTAAACGGCATTAAGGATTCGATTAACGATTCTGGGTAGCGTTCTACTCACCGTGGAGGCAAGGACTTCGTGTGGACAACAACCCATTAGGAAAGCTTTGCAAACTGTTGCATTATCAAACTTGATGGTCAGCGTCTCATCCAGACCTAAATAAATCAGCAATTACTTTTACCGTCATCGTTGAGCTGGACTAATCAATTGTAAATGCCGAAAAAGGATGAACAAATGCTTTCTTTTACCATTTCTTGCCGTTCCCATCAGCTGGTCCAACATGGCTCTCATTTGATCATGGGCCGTCATCGTTGCAGATGCAAAACTGGAACTAGGCTCGCTACAGTGACCTCAATCAACTAAAACAATAACACATCATTATACGATTAATTTTGAATTAACGAAGAAACGGTTGAAGTAAGGCAGATCCCCCCC